>JAVLVB010000132.1:70001-83472 GCA_032876305.1 Orestias chungarensis | reverse complement strand
TAAGAGGTAGAGTTGTATCGTAATCGGCATTTATTTCCACATTTACTTCTAGTCGTTGGATTTTGGTTTCCAGCATGTTGAGTTTCTGAAGGAGATTAGCGTAGTCATCCTCAGAAAAAGAAAAAGGAGCCATCTTGCTGATGGATTTATCGGTTTTAAAGATGATATGCAGGGAGTAGCTCCAAAAAGAATTAAAAAAGTAAAAAAAATTAAAAAGAATGAAAAAACACAAAACGCAGAGCTGAAGCAGGACAGATAAGGGGAAGATCAGGAGACAGAGAGAAAGCGTCCGCCTCCGTCGAGAGCAAAGGCCATCCAAAAAAAATAAAATAAATCCCATGCTGCTGTTCTTAACTTTTTTTGTTGTTGCTATGTTTATTTTTAACATGTTAAAAACACTGATGTTTGAACTCAAGTTAAAAAATACTTAAACATAAAAGTAATACGTATGCAAACAAATAAACACAAAAATGTTTGGTTAAGTTAAATAAAAAGCTAAATTGTTGAGATGCTACATCAAGTGTACACAATGAAAAAATCCTTACTTAAAATTTTGAGTAACACTAACACTACTAAAAACTTTGTTTGTTGTACTCCAAATTTATGAACCGTATGATGAAATGAAAGAAAAATGTCTTCAAGTGTAAGACATTCTACAAATTTTGGACATTGGCTACCGACACAAGATGGTAATATCGAGTGATTTTCACTACACCCATAACATCCCAGACTTCATAGCGAGACCGCCGGGTGCTCAGTGGATTGTTATTGGCTCTGGAAGGTGACAGCGTAAGGAAAGGAACCAGAAGCGGGGCTGCACCCTGGGCCTCCCCCCTCTCACATGTTTCTGGATAAAGGACCTCCTAACCAACCGTGCCCAGACTGTGAGACTCGGGCCACATCTCTCCTCAACCCAAACAGCTGAACACTGGCTCCCCACATGGCTGTGTGTTGTTGGGAGTCACAGCATACAGCCCGGCCCACGACTGCAGCCCGGCCCACGACAACAACCTCATTGCCAAATTTGCTGACGACACCACCGTGGTCGGACTCATCTCTAGCAGAGATACTGCATCACAAAGCAAAGCAGTCACCACTCAACTGGACTATAATTGTGCAATACCCTCATCTCTGTGCAATACAATGCAATTATAACAATATTTGTGCAATATTTTATATTTATTTTATATGTATTTACACCACCACTGTTTAATTATCTATATAGTGTTTATTTTTCTGTATATATTTTCAAATTTGTATACATTGTACATTTTTTTCTTGCACTGCACTGAAAGCAGTGGTCCTCAAATCTCGTTGTACTATATATGTATATAATGTGTATAATGACAATAAAAGGCATTCTATTCTATTAAAAAACCGCCAACATGTCGACTAAACTTGTTTATCCTAAGAGCAGGCTGTAAGATGCTAAAACATGCTTGTTGTAGTGAAAATCTATGCCTACAATCCGAGAAAAACTGCCCAATTTTAACCTCTTTGGGATGTGTGCATAAAAAAAAACCTGCTATGGAAGAAGGAAACATGAACACCATTATAGAGTTCCCATAAATAAAATTTAAAAAAATAACAACAACTAAGGACACATGGTAATTTGTACCGATTAGTTTAAAACTGGATAAATATAAAGTTGTAATATTTGGGATCAACCAAATAGAGCATGACAGCAGAAAATACATCAATATTTTTAAGACAATACTTTTCAAATTGATATGAAAGGGGGTTTTGTAGTATTTGTTTGTCGAAAAAGTGAATTTTATTAAATATTTGTAAAATAAATAAAAAAATAACGCATCCAAGGGGCTGAATACTTTTCATATGCACTCTTTTGTGTGGAGCTGAGTTTTAATTAATGAACCAGACTGTTAAGAAAATGTCTTAATCAGCTTGATGAGCGAACAGACATTTTTGCAGAAATGCTAATATCTGAATGTAGACTTTCATTCAATTATTTCCTTTATGCAGGTCTATTATACTTTCAAAATTTCCACAGAGAAGTCTGTAGCTCATACCCAATCCTGAATCTAAAGAAAATGCAAATGAGAAAATGAGAAAACATCAAATTCCTTATTTTAAACCCCTTTTTTAATTTGAAGGAACACATGTTTGCTGAACAATGAAAAGTCTTATTAACACCGGTAATAAAGCATGCTGTGATTGACAGCATTATATTTAAACAAAGTCAGCGGTTAATCACTTTTCTCCACACGAGGGCACAGACTGGTGGATGTGCTCTCCGTTTCTAATTTACCAGAATAACATCCCATTACACACTGTAAAATTCCAGGCCTTAATACAGATAAAAGAACAACAGAAGTAAATGTTTATACATACACACATACCCCAACACACACACACACCTAACAATAAATGTAAAATGAAAAAGAATAGCACACTTAGGCTCTTTGTGTTGCTTTAATTGGAACACTTTCATTGAAGGAATCTGCTGGTGAAGTCTTCCAGTAATGGTCTGTATCTTGCTTGCCTTTTTTCTTTCTTTAACGATGTGCAAGGTTTATCTCTGATTATGAAGTCATTACTGCAAAGATTCTTAAAATACCTAGCTGAGAATTTGTATCTTTGAAATATGACATGTAGTTCAAAAAATATATAAAAAAATGGTATGCTTACACTTACTGTGTGAATCCTGTAGAATATTTAGAACTGTATAATTTACAATAATAAAAAAACTATATTTCCACAGAACTACCACCAACCTGTCAATACCATGCTTAATGAGGACTCGTTATACTTGATGGATTGATGGACTACAACAAATAAGCCTGCTAGTCGATAAGCTGCTATGTGAGCTGGTAATTCTACAATGAACTGCACTAACCCACTTTTAACATCTATTTAAACACTGGAATTCACAAAAACGTAGTCTTTTTTAGCTTCATTGTCAAGACAGGCGACGCAGAGGCTCAGCACGCTAACCAGAAACTACTCTATTTTCTGCCAAAGAGTTTCCTGGCTGAAGAACCGGAACCGAAGACGGTCGACTGAGGGTGACTCTATCCTGGTCAAAAGAATAAGCCTTGACCCGGCTTTGTTCACTAATCTGATCTGAGTTAACCTTTGAATAACCGAAGCTTGCTGTAAACCCGAATAAGTAAACAAAACTTTTAAAAAAGTCTGGCAATCAGTTGCAGCAGTTTGATTATATCATTGCATATATATTTTGAGTTCATGTTTAGTGAAATTCTAAATTATAATATAAATAAATGTACTATTTAAGCCAACTGAAAAATGTTCCGATTCTGCTACTCAGAATGTTATAACTCAATAGAACTTAATAATTTCAAGCATGAAAACTCTTTTAGCAAACAAATATCTTCATATTCTAAACTGTTATTACAACAGGAGATTGGCAAGTCTTGGGTGGTGAGCGAAAATGTGACTTTAGAAAGACTTGCCTAAACAGAAACAATATCAAATAATAATAATAGTATTAATAAAACCATAATAGTAATAAAAAGATAATTCTATAAAAAGGCACACTTTTGGCCTTCTGTTTGTAAACTTGCAGTGCAGCAATGTATAAAGAAATTGCTTGTAAATTCTTCACAACTGAAATTTCAAAACTGTTCATAACCATATAAAAAGGAAGTGTGTAAGCCTTCCTTTGGCTATCTGGTTCAAACTTTAGGGTGCACTATATAGTTTTAGGAAAGTAATCCAATTCCAACTGGAAAAGTGATTACTGTACACAAGTAGAGCAGCCAGAAACTTTGAAGACAGTTGTTTATTTATTTATGAAAATGTATCAATGAGTTCTTTTTCTTTTCTTGTAAAAAAAAACATAAAATTTCCAAATATATTTCCCAACTACATAGAACACATTTTAAACACAAAAGGTCATTGTGTATAAACACTTAACAACCCTGCAATTCAGTTTTAACAACAAAAAAATTACATTAAGAAGTAGAAAGTGTATACTTTGTGCAGTTCAGCTGAAAATCATTGTGGACTATCCTCTAACAGAGTGAGCCATCAGAACCCACCACTCCTTTTTGGTCATTTTTAAGAGTGCAGCTTGTGAGACCATTTAGAGCCCCCATACTCAAATAGCGGCCCGCGGGCCTTTTGTGGCCCTTTGGGTATCTATTAATGGCTCACGAGCTGTTTTGATAATTTGTTTTTAATTATTAGAAAATAAAAAATACAATTTTGTTTGCGCGCTCTTATTTTGAAATCGCACGATCTCAATATGAGGCTTGGGGTTGCCTCCATGGCAACGATAAACAGAGAGCACTACAGCCTTCCCAAGCTCGAGACAGTTACTCTCAGCAGTAACCACACGTTTACCAACCGGAGCAGTAATGTCATGCTTGAAATTTGCCTCAAAAAGAAAACTGGACAGAAAAACCACCAGTTCCCACCAGTGTGGACAGATCCTTACAATGTTTGGCTCCACATACAGATGTGAATCTGTGTTCTGAAATATGAACATAATTAAAAATCAGTACCGGAGTGGCCAAACCAAGGAGCACATGGATCAGTGTGTCTCCCTGGAAAGCACTCCATTTCAGCCCAGGTTTGAAACACTGGCCAAAGAAACAAGAGGCCAGTTTTCCCATTGAAGGGGACATGAGAGAAATGTGAAATACAGTGAACCCTCATTTTTAGCATGGGTAACGTTCCCAAAACAACACGTGATAGGCGAAATCCATGAAGTAGAAACCTTTCTTTTTTTTTTACAATTATTATACAATGAAATATTCCATCATACATTGAAACCAAAGAACAAAACCTTTTTACAGGCCAGAGCATTTGTTAAAAAAATAAAAGTACTGTATAAACGTTTTTTTTTTTTTTTTACAAATAACTACTATACTGCAAAATAATAATTTTAATCATCAATACGAACTGAAGGCTTCAAATTGCAGAGATCAGAACCGCCCCACCGCGACCCAAGTCATTGGATTAGAATGTGAGAAAATGAAAAATGATTATGAAACAAATACAAAGTACAGTAGGACAAATAGTGACTCGTGTATTTCACGGCTCTTCTGACTGAGCCGCTGCATCCCGACTCCGCACTGTAGCGTTCATTTCTTCTAAAGCCCGCCGTGCAGGTGTCTTTTTTCGAGAGAAAAACATAGTTATCGTAGTTGTTTTGGCTCTTTTTTCTTCTGGGCGATAAGATATAAACCGACATGCCACCAATTTGCAAACTTAAATTTGGCAAGCTGTTCTACGTACGTGTACATATTAAACCGCAACGTTATTGACACACAGGTAGAGAAGAAGCAGCCAATCAGAATGCAGAACACAATGCACAATGGAAATCCGTGAAGCAGCGAGACCGTGAAAGGTGAACCGGGTTATGGCGAGGGTTCACTGTAAGAATCAAGAATCAGTTTATTTATATAGCGCCAATTTACAACAGGTGTCGTCTCAAGGCACTTCACAGTAGTTCTTAAAATGCATAGTTTGTTAAAAAAAGCACAAGAAATGGATTTATATATTCATTAAACCTGGATTTAAATATTCTGCATCTCTTTATAACAATCCAGTCCAGGTTTGAAGTGTTTATGTTTTGTAGCTTTTTATCTAGAGAAGAACAAATGTAGAGAAATTTGGACTGTAGGACAACAACCAGTTCTGTACAAACTGTTGCAAGATGTTTGAAATTGCAGCAAATTTGTCTGTTTTCACATGTTCCAAACGAGTGCATATATGATTTTACTCCCCCCCTGCTCTCAGATAATACACAAACAGAGAGGATTGAGCTAAAACTAAAACTGAAGGTGGTGGAATAGTTCTCCAAGGACAGCGTTTACATCTGAAAAGGGATTAATGAGTTGTAAAAGACTGTTGGGGGGACTTGAGTCTAATGAAAATTCTCGTATCTCTGGGCTTTCTAGTATTAAAAGATTTGAGGGAGTTTTTGTCATATGGGAGTCCCTTGATGCTGTTTTACAAAACACATCCTGGTATTGATGGGCTAATTCAGGTGAGAGTTTTCTAAAGAATTCTTCTCAGGCTTCAGTGTAATTCTTCCTATCAATACCTCCCACTGTTCCACGTCTACTTTCTCTTTGTGTTATACTGCCTCTAGATCAGGGGTGGGCGAATTTTTTAACTTGTCGGCCAGAATGCGTTCTAAAATTTGACAGAGGGGCCGGGCCAGCAGCATGAGTGTGCAGAAACATTGCTTTCCATCAGTCAAAGTCTATTTTTGAATTTTGTATTTTGAACATAAATAAATAATGCTGTCCTTAATGTGTAAATATCCATTATGTTTACTTCATATCCCAATAATCCTTCAAGACTCCATGCTTGACCTGTCCTTCCAACCATTGTTCTCAGTTGCTCCCTTTCAGGTTTATATGTTTTACAGTTCATCAATACGTGCTCTACATTTTCTTTCTCTCTACATCCTTCACATTTATCATTATTTTTCCTCCCTAGTAGATAGAAAATGTAATTTAAATCGGTATGACCCACTCTTAATCTAAATTATTATTTCTTCCCTTCTGTTTCTCATATTAATATTTCTAATTAATGTTGACTTTTGTACTTTATATAATCTTCTTCCTTTCTTATCTTCACTCCACCTTTTTTTTGCCATTTTTCCATTTCTTTACTTTTAATAAGTGATTTCCCTTCCCCTTTCCCAAAAGGAGCCGGAAAGTTATGGCATGATTTTTGTGCCACCAGGTTTGCGGGCACAGAGCTATATGAAGGAGCAAAAATTGTGACCTTGTGTGTATGAATCTCCGGTGCGCGAGCTCGCTCACTCAAAGGTTCTCGGACACGCGCTCAACTCTTGACAAACTGCTCGCTCGCTCAGCTCACTCTGTTCGCGCTCGGCTCTGTGTCTGAGCTCGCAACTCTGCTGAAATGTAAGTGAGTCTGAGAGTATTAATCAACTTTGTTTCTTTTGAAGGAATTCATTAATTGGATGAAAAAGGACAGTCTTTGATTAGCAGGGAGCGCGGGTAATTTACATATAATGTAGAGTTACGAGCGCGGACACAGAGCCGAGCGCGAGCAGAGTGAGCTGAGCGGGCGAGCGAGCAGTTTGTCAGAGTTGAGCTCGTGTCCGAGCACCTTTGAGCAAGTGCGCACAGCTGAGATTCATACGCACACGCTTACAATTATTGCTCCTTCAAATAGCTCCGTGCCTGCAAACCTGGTGGCACAAAACTCACGCCAGAGAAAGTTGCATGCCAACGTGTCTAGAATAGTGCGCCATCTTTTGAGGACACGAGGGTATTGCAAGGGAAAGGGAAATGAATGAGGTTTTGAGGTTTTTACACATTCATAGGTTTCTACTAGAAAGCCAGATTAAAAAGCTTAACGGGGCGTATATGGCCCGGGGGACGTAGTTTGCCCATTTCTGCTCTAGATGCTCCAGGATTTGGACGCCATTGTGGTCTCTGTCTCTCTTCTTCTCATATTCGGAATTTATACACAAGAAGGAAGTTTTGCACTGATCATCAACATTGTGAATCTCCAGACATCTCCAGCAGGCCTCCAACTCCCACACGGCATTCTTCTTCTCTGTAAAATTAAGCACCTGGAATTTCTTACAAAAGTACAGCTTTTTCGTGCGCTTGATATCCCCACAGACAACACACACTGAGGGATGGTTACTTGACCGATTTAGGATTATTTTCCTTGCTTGGCTCTGCTCGGGTCAAATTTCTTTCCTCTGTGAATCATCCCTCCGTTGATCAAGCTGCTCATAGATGCTCTCCTGACTCTTGAGGAAAGGCAGGCGATTGTCAAAACGCTTCTCTGGTTTAGTACTTATTCTCTCAGCTGCATAGAGAAGCAATTCTTTCTTTCATGCATCAGGAAGTATGCTTTCGATTGACTTTGTCAATAGATGATTTTTTTTAAAGTGCCACTGTCACCAAGGTCATTCAGATTTTCAAGAGCTTTTCCAATTACTTGGACTGGCTCCACACATTCCTTAGGCTGGTGACTTTTGACAGGTGGGAATCTCTGGAGCTCCTCAACTATTTCAATAACGATAGCTGTTTGGCATCCAAAACGTTTCTCTAGTACACAAAATATGTCATCTGCTGTGTTGACGTTCACCAGTTGAAGCTGTCTTATGATTTTCACATCTAAACTATCAATGAGCTGGAAATTCTTTACTTCTTTTGACCCAGTGGGTTCTCTTTGACTCTGAAGAGCCTTCCAAATCTCTTTTCCAGCGTTGAAACTCTCACCTGATCCCAGTAAACTTGGGGAGGGAGCTTGGCTTCAACCTGATGGCTGGTGTTGGGTAACTGATGGAAGATGCACCTAAAAAGTTTCCAGCATTCTCTTTAGCCTTGGCTTTAATAAATTCTGCCTTTCTGGAGATTAACATTGGAACGATCAGCTCAAGTTTTCTTACACACAGATGAAACTCTTTCTGCTCAGCTGTAGGGGCCCAGCACTTCCATTGTGTATTTAGCTACTTTGCCTTCTTAACTAATCTTTCCATGTAGTCAAACATGAAGTCAAAATACATCACACTCTCTATTTTCTCCTCTGCAGCTTTCATCACCATTGTCAGCTCCTGTTCTCCAAAATTTGCCCACAATATCTTCTGTCCTTCAGCTCCTTCAGTTTCATTTCACATTCACTTGCAGTTTTCTCAATGTCAGCCTTTTGCACCTCTCTTAGCTGTGTAACGTCTTTAGAAACTTTCTGTAAGTCTTCATCTTCATTGGCTTCCAAAACATTGGTAGCCTCAATTATGACCTTCTTGAAACTGTCCCTGAGCTCTTTTACTGACATTATGGCATTCATTCGAACAATGTTGTTGGCCAGTCGGGAGAATAACCGTTTTGCAGTGGTTCTATTCATCCAAAGCTTTTCCAATGACTTAGGGTCAGCCATCCCGATTTCAGCAGGGTTTCTGCACCAATCCTTTCAGGCGGTTTTTCAGTGTTAAGTGGTTCCCTATTTTTTTCCTTTAAAAACTGCTGGTTGATGGAATGAATAAAACAGGAACAGTGTGAATGGCACAGGGAATCTGAAGCTCTGGAAAGAGGGAACAGAGCTGGTGAGTTGTTTGTTGTTGTTTTAAAGATATTTATTAGAGTGGATCTTCCTTGTTGTTGAAATGGTTGCCGCCAGGTAGAGGTGAGTGGATATGACAAACTGGATTGCGGGTTTCCAATCAGGGCTGGAAATTAGCACCCATCACTGGCCAAAAGCTAGTATATTTATTAAGTGGCAGGTGCATTTGATAATCTATCCGCCACTCCGGCAGGTTAAATGAGCGAAAATTAACACAAAATGTCCATGTGTCTGTAATGTGGGATTTATAATTTTTAAAAATTCGTAAGTAGTGTTTGTGTCAATCTCTTAATTACGCATACAGTTAAATAGAAGTACACGAATCACCACACACAAAACGGCAGTCACGCAAAAATTGGGTTACGTCTGTATGAATCTTTTTGCGTACATGTTGTGTTTAATGCTGGTGAAAAGCTGGGCCGTTTGAGACTTTTTCAGATGCTAGTGTTTTTTCCGCTGAACTGATTAAACTCCTGTCACCGGTGCCAAAGTGGCCTGAGCCTCCATAGTCTCCTAGATTCCAGAGGACATTATCATTATTTTCACTGACTGTAAATAAACCTTACCTAATCTTATCATATGTGTCCTGGAGTGAATCTGCATGTGAGTCATAAAAATACAATAAAACATGACACAAGTACAAACTGCCAGCGGATCTTAAAACTTTGAATTTTTACTTTTTAGTTTGTTTGTCTGATGTTCTAAACATCCCAGATGTACATGTTTTGCCTTTTACTTTCACTGTAAGCAAAAGTGAGAATATTAAAATCGTTTGGAAATTAACAGTAAAAGCTTTACTTTTCTTGTTGTAAGAAACAGAGCTCAGCTATAGAATAACTAGCTTTGCATTCTGTGATTTTACAGGTAAATAAGTGGTAATGTTAAACCACTTTACCATGCATTTGAAACATAAGTGGGTTCAAATCACCTTTGAATAGAAACTGGACAATACTAAAAAAAATCTACAAAGGTTTATCAGCATAGTGTTTTTAGACTGGAAGCTAAATACTGAAAGTAAAGTTGTCTGTTGTACCATATGAGCACTGTGTTAGCCATTACTTGAACTTAACATTCAAGGACTGAAGTTGTAATTTTTAATAAAATATTTGTCTTAATCTACAAAACTGCCATATTCAAAAAACATATAATGTATAAGTGTACATGTAAATAAATGATCCAAACCAACAGAAAAACTAATCTTTAATTAATCAGGAGAATGATATGAATAAAGTATAAAATAATATTGAGTAAAGTGATTAATAATGAATTATGTGAAGCATTTTAGAAGGCTTGAAAGTCTTTGAATCAGCTTTCCCCTGTCATGTACTGCCTCCCTCTGTTTAATAACGCATTAAGACAACTACTACGAAAAAACCTTTTTAAAATATTTAAATGGAAAGTACAAGAAAATGTTTGTAAATGCAATTTTTTTAAAACATCAGACGGTGTTTCCCTATCATATTTGGAATAGGTGTGAATCCACATTTAGGTGAAAGGCCAATTAAAAGGGGGGTGCTGTCAGTACTGATGCTTAATGTCTGAAACTTTTAACAGCACCTTTAAAATGACATATAGTCTTATGAAACAAACAATCTTCTACAAGGTAACCAGCTTTTTGGTAATCTTGAGGAAAGAGGGCTCCATGACTAGAATGTATACATAGATTAATGTCCTCTTGACAGCATGAAAACCAGAAAAGACACAAAGTGGATGAGAAAAAGTGGATATGACCAGGCGTGAAAGTCTTTTTGAGAGAGAAAATTACACAATAAAAATTTTAGAAAAGGACTTGTGTTTTCTTGAAGTACTATTACAATAGTCTTTTTTCATACATTTGGTCAGCTGGTCTTAAATAAACTTTACTGTCATAAAACAGCAGAATCTTCGTGTTGTTTTCTTAAGGTACCCAGTACTTTCCACGATCAAAGCTGTCTTCTTTAACATCACACACAACCTTCTATTACCAAACCATCTTTACTGAGCTCCACAGAATTCTTGGTGCACAACGATCTGAGTGCTGGTGGCATGCTATGTTTTGACGCTATGTTTGGAAGTATACTTCCAAACATAGCATGCCTTCAGCACTCAGATCTGAGCCTTGTCTTCTCGCCGTTGCTCTTTTGTGATATGGCTGACCCAGCTGGTGAGTGGTGCTGCAAGCAATCCTAACTGCATGTAACAGCTGACACATCTATAGTAAAGAGTGTTGAAAAGTTGTATTTTTACTCATCTTTTGCTTATCCAGGGTCAGATATCGGCACAGCAGGAGAGGATACCTTCTTCCCAGCTTGTCTGGACAGTTCAGATTGACAAAATGTCAAAAAAATTATGTTTCTAAGTATGTTGAATTAATCTTGAATTATGTTGTATGTTTCACATGAATAACGTAAAAGTGAGTTGAAATGCATCATATCCGCTTGGACTACAGAAGTTTTGATAACTATGTGATGTAGAACTGAATTACTACATATGAAAGTGACAAAGCTAAAAATATTTTAGGGGGCAAAAGATCGGAATGAGGCCAGTTACGCTCCTGTCCGTAAATTAGGTCTAGGTTGCATTTGGGGAAAAAAAATCTGATCTGGATGTGTGAATGTAGCCTAATACCACTAGCAGTTCTTCCGTCTTTAAAATTCATTATTCACATTGAAGATGTCATTCATTCATAACTAGATAATCTCAGAATTGCAATTGGAAAAAGGCCTTCATTTACATTTGTTATAGATGTAGTTAGGCTTTAAGCTCTTTTTCCCGATTTAAATTAAACAGTCAGAAACTTTGCTTGTGATTTGGTCTATTATTTTTGCCTTTTTTTAATGATCTGCTAGGATGTTAGTCTTAATCTTTGCTACAACGATGTACTTAACATACTTAGATAAGTTCTATCTCTGAATGTTGGAGTTTATGGTAAAATGCAGCTCAGAATGGGTCCCAAAAAATAATCTCCTTCGAATAATGTTTCATGGTGAATTGCATCGTTCACTCCCTATCTGCATACTGAACAAGTAACTGTGAGGTTTTTCACTGCAGGGTCTTCCACGTAGAGGTAAGAAGGATACCTTTATACATTTATAGCTGACATTTTATTCGTACTTTCTAAGTTAAATCACAACATTCTTCTCTTGTTTAAGGTTTTACATCAAATGCCAATCTGATAAAGAAGATTATGCCAAGATTGTCTTGAAAATCCAAAACTTACACACATCTCCTCAGTATTTGATAGCACCGCCTTCAAACTGTATTACTTGTTGCAAAGATTTTGTTTTCTTGTGATCAGAGGCCTATGATGTCACAGTTCAGGTGGATTTAAGCACAGAAAACATGAGAAACTGATATTGATAAGGTCTAACACATTTTATGTGTCGGGCATGAAATTTTTTGCTGCCCTCCACTGCGTTTCTCTGAGACACTGAAGAAATTAAAGGTGGAATGGATTCTTTAAAAGTTCAAGAGCATTGTCTAATATACACCTACTATAAAGCAATTTTCTTTCAAATTTTGAGAACTCAAAGTTATCAAAAATGGTCAGAAAGGAGAGGGTTATGATCCACATTGTAACTTTTTCCACACTCAATGCCCTTAGTCAGCACAAGATTTAAAGTGTGACCAAGAGAGTGGGTAGGTGTCTTGATTTTTTGAGTGTAGCCAATTGAGTTTAAAATGGCAGTAAAGGCTACATTTAGCTGTCATTTTTGGCGTCACCATGAATGTTAAATCTGCCACTTTAATGATTTCTTCAGTGTTTAACATTAATTCAGATAAAAAAAATCTTAGATCTGATCTATAAATTCAGATTAAGGACCTGGCCAACGATTCAAAAAAACAAACAGTGGTTTAATTATTTTAGAGGTTGAATGAGGAAGGATAAGGGTTAAATGTTCAAAAGAACTGTAAATATTAGTAGGACTGGGATTAATTATTAAATAAGATTGAAAAATGCTTCCTACTTTTCCTCCCAGTACTTTGAGGAATGTGAAAGTTTGAATAATCACAGGGAGTTTATTTGTTGATACTAACATAATCTTCTACTGTACCCATGTTTCTGTGAGACAAAGTTAATCAATTTGCGTATCAAGAATTAAGTATTTAACTAATAAAGACTTAATAAGCCACACTTAATAGTTTTACAGTTTTGTTTAATTTGAGTTGTTTTTATCTTTGAGATTTTCAGGATTCACTCTTTTTAGATTGATCTTATATCTATTTGGTTTTGGCCGTGGGCAGTGTCAGGAAATGTTTTAATGACTCGAGCAGAGGTGGAGTTGAAGGAATAAATGATTTATAGGGGAATGAATAATGAACATAAACATCAAACAGAACAATACAGGGAACTACAGGTAACCGGAAACGGAACAACGCGAGACGTAAACAGGAGCGGAGGCGGGACTACAGAAATGTAAACAAGCGGAACGACACTAATAAA
>JAVLVB010000132.1:54257-69901 GCA_032876305.1 Orestias chungarensis | reverse complement strand
GAGACGAGAAGGCAAAGCTACAGGTAAGACAACAGACGATCCAGCGGTGAGTAAGAGAATGTGAAGGGCTTATATACTGTGAACCGGTGTGTGATTGGTGGAGAAGATGATTGGATGATTGAATAACAGATGTGAATGAAGATTAGTGAAGACACACACGGGAAGAAACAGAACCTAAACCAAACATAGATCATGACAGGCAGGACACCGTCTCAATGGGATAATGGGAAAGTAACTGTAGAGAAGCTGCAGAGAGGAGTTCTAAACTATGCACAGAAGATGGGAGAAAACTATACAACTCAGAAAAAAGACTAAAGAGAATAAAAATAGTTATGAAGTTACCATATAGGATTTTCCACAACTGTGGAAAGAACCCTGCCTAATTATAGAATCTTAAAAATCTTATTTGTCTGTCCCTAACAACTATACACTTGTTACTCTTATATCCCACATTGTAAAAGTCCAGATGAGACTGTTTTAATCACACAAGCATCTCAGTGCCCACTGCAATATGCGTGTTGCTGTGGACTTAAAGATGCCATCATATAATAAAGCGGGTAGAATAGCCAGGTTTGAGTTAAATGACACATCTAGAGAATTTAATACAATTTACCATGGTTTATAATGTCAGGAACTATATAACCCACAATTATCTAGATTCATGATTACTTTACAAATAAACCACAGTGTTGTAAGATAATGGACTTGTTTAGTTCTCAACAGTTGGGGGATCATGTGATTATCAGCATTCATTAGAAACAATTTTCAGTTTCCTTTAGTCATTATGCTGTAAATATAAGCCTTGACGAAGTTTGGTATCATAGGGCAAACAATTGAGGAGAAAATCTAAGCTCTGGTGTTGTTAGTAAGCAAGCACTGTAAAGAATAAACACAAACAGCTTCTTGTCATTGAAGATGTAAATATGACCAGATTTAATTTTAATTTGCTTTACCTTAACAGTCAAAAAGCATTCATCAATAAACTTACAATATCACTAAACTAGGAATCTTCAAGTAAAGCTAAAAGGGAACAAGCAACTGGTAAAATAAGAAGTCAGTGGTTCCATTAAGAAAAAAATCCAACTGTGTAAGGAAGAAGAAAACGAAAAACAAGATAAACTATTTCTGTTTATTTTTTTTGTGTTTCCTAGGAACAAATGTTTAAATAGAAAAGGTTCCTTTCTTTTACTGGGGTTGGAATGTGCTGTAAAAGCAGACCACAAGCAAGAGATTTTCTAAATTTGATACAAAATTTTAAATTAACACAACCTATTTGTTGTCCCACTCATGAAAAGGGTCACAGTGAGTTTTAACTTTTGGACCAGATTGAGATTCCAAAGAGATTTGTGATTTGGCCAGATCTTATCATCTACCTTTTTTCGTCATATTTAATATTTTAACATTTGAGTGTGGCTGGCACACTGTAGGATCCTGACAGCATCTCAACAGCAGTTCTGGGCTGCTTTTTCAGACTAAGATTCCCTCGCTGGACTGTGACATGCATGAAGATGCTGATCAGCAACAGGATTTTTTTAACTTTGTCTGCGTGTCCATCTTGGATGCTACTGTCCCTTTTAAGACAAAATGTTGCTAAGCACCAATAGATATATGGCTCAATGAATTCACTAGTGTACTGAGATTCTCCTGCAGAAGCGTGGCAAGAAAGTGGAGGAAGAAAGAGAAGCTTCATGTTCTATGGAAATGTTAAAAAAGAGTTTAAAGTAGTATCAGGCTGCTCATAGAACCATGTATGTATTTGTGTCTGTTTATTAATACAACACAGTGTGTTTAATCAGAGGCTTTTGAAGATTCTCTTACCACACAGACTGCTACAGGTGATCCTTGAAATTATTTTTCAATGTTATAATTTTTTCCAAATTTAATTAAAGGATATTTCTAAATTAAATAGAAATTTACAAAAACCAAAGATAAATTTTATTATTCACAATAGCTGCAAATTTTGTTGCCTTTGTTTTTTTTTAGATGTATGCATGAAATAAATCATTGTTAAAAATAGCAGCAACGTGTGCAAGATTAGCATCGACAGTAAAGCCTTTCAATAAACTGCGGAATTACAGGTTGGAAGCATGTACTTTAAATGTGATGTGAAACTGCGCCAAAGAAAACAAGGCCTGCCAAAATGAACAGGCTTTTCTATTTATGCTAACAGAAACTATGGTTAATGAGGCCAGCAGGAGTAAATTATAGTTTATTACGAGAAATTGTGTGCTCACTAAGTAGCTCCTTTAAAAAATCAGTGCGAAAAGTATTGGAAAACCAAAGTATGTGATTTTTTGCTTCAAAAAGGTTGAAGGCAAAGCATTCATTTCTGCATTGCCATTTCCTTTCATCCTGTTGTTTTCCTCCCGGCTCATATTCCGCAGTTATTTTTAATAGGAGCCATGACTTGTGGTTGATCAGCCGAAACAGCAGTGCCGTCTGACGGAGGACTGCATTGAAGTACACACCTAATGATAAGCTATGAGTTCCAGTAAAAGTGCAATATATGTGAAGTGGACCAGCTAATGGGCTGAGACAAAAGCACCCTACTTGCAGTGAATCCAAAGAGAAGAAAAATAGAAGTACAGTGAACAGTTGATGTGCCCTACAAACAATCAGATGACCCAACTCTCGAGACAGTTTGGCCTTTTTAACATTTTTCCATAACATCAAACAATCGAAGCAGAATGGTGGCAATTATAATGTTTTAGGTTTATTAACAGCAGTAGCCGAGAGGTACA
The DNA here is from genome assembly GCA_032876305.1 of Orestias chungarensis. Lineage (NCBI taxonomy): Eukaryota > Metazoa > Chordata > Actinopteri > Cyprinodontiformes > Cyprinodontidae > Orestias > Orestias chungarensis. The sequence goes on along the minus strand of JAVLVB010000132.1, from coordinate 67,160 downwards.
TGTTTTAAATGCAGGAAACCCTTACAATGGTAGAACAAAAAGACAAACAAAATGCTAACACTGTCTGCTTTTTTACTATTTGAAGCTATAGATCTGATAGGAATACACATAGAGCTATTTAACATGTTGTCATCTTACAGAAGAAATCCATTAATCTGTAAATTGGCAAAGGATATAGTTAGAAAACGTTGGTGAATTAATAGCCAACTAAAAAAAAACGGAAAGGCTAGGAATAAAGTTGTCAATAAGCTTCAGACATGTTAATGTTATTAGAAGATATCCCAAACTGACACATTGTTCAATCAAATATTCAAAAATGGGAAGAGTTTGACACAACTGCAAATTTACCCAGACTTACAATTTCACCTTATTTCACAGACCAGGAAGAAAAGAGCAAAACTCAGAGAAGTAGCCACAGGCTTGCAATAACTTTAGTGGACCTGCTGAGAAACTCAGCTTTAGGGAGTCTGTAGACGGAACAAAAATAAGTCATGCAATCCACATATCTGTCCTTTATGGAGGAATGATAGGGAGGAAGCCAAGATTGAAAAAAAGCAATGAAAAGTCTATCTTGCAGTTGGCAATGAGCCATTGTTCAGGAACCGGAAAACAGTTGTGTAGTTGTGGGGGCTCAAGACACCTGCGGGGGGCATGAATACTTGTTTCTGGGGCATTTTGTGGGTCAACACATAATAAAAGTGCCATACTGTCAATCAGCAGTTAGACACCAATTACAACAGGGAGGTCATTTAACTGGCACTACAACTTCTCATTGCAAAATCATTGCCTTCCCCTTGCTGATCTTAGCTCTTATGTTAGCATCCGTGAAAAGATCTCCACGCTTGAAAAAGTGCCTGCAAAGAAGATTCAGCCGGCTGACAACCTCGTTTCTTAAACAAATTCACAAAGTTTTTACAACTTAACACTACGCAGGCGACAGATGGTGGAATAGTTCTTCTAGACAGATAAAACCACACTTGAATTCTCTCACTGGAGTGTGACATGCATGAAGATGCTGATCAGCAACAGGATTTTTTAAACTGTGTCTGCTTGTGCATCTTGGATGCTACAGTCCCTTTTAAGACAAAATGTTTGCGAAGCACCAATAGATATATGCCTCAATGAAAACACTAATGTACTGAGACTCACCTGCAGAAGCATGGCAAGGAAATGGAAGTAGAAGACAAGCTTCGTGTTTTTGATGGAAATGTTAAAAAAGAGTTTAAAGTAGTATCAGGCTGCTCAAAGAACCGTACAAGTATTTGTGTGGATACATTGATATATTGCTGACAATGTGGGAAGGGAAACTAACTGTGTCAGCCTGTGGATGACACCCTCATGCTGATTACAGGAGAACAAAATACAGAACAGTCTTGTATTTAAAATTCTCCAAAACACCAAGGCTCACATTCCAGCAGGAATATAACATGTAGCTATAGCTAAGATAGAATAGTTTTTTTTTAAATCATAGTCATTTGTTTAATTTGTATATATATATATTTTTTTTTATAAAGATGTCAGAAGATTTAGCACGTATTTGTAATGTGAAAAAAATATTAAGACACCCCGGGATGTCAATACGTTTGCAAAGGCACCAAGGGTGAACGCTAACTGCATGCACATCTGAGGCTTCTCTACAGAATAAAACCCAGTGAAAAGTGGATTGATGGCGCTGTGATTAAAATGTGACTCTGTAAGGCAATAAATCCAAACAGGATTTCTCTAAACTTTCCCAGAGGAGTGATACAAAAAAGGTGTTAAAATGTAAAAGCTTTAATACATTCACACTCTATGAACTATGTGTGTCCCCGCCCCCAGGCTTGAGTTCCATTTTCAGTCATTTCTCTGAGACGACAAGATGACATTTTATTATGAGCAGTCACAGATTTTGTCTGAGTTACAAGACAATAAATACTAATTTCTTTTTCAGCAGCTCTGCCTAATGTTCTGGATGATTGCCTCTTTTCCGGCAGTCTGTGCTGACATGTGCAGTCAGTGTATCTATTTTCCCCACACTGAGAATGTAGAGACTTTGGCGGATTTGTAGGACTGGATTAACTGAGAGGCAAATGGGCTGTGATGGGATGTGATGAGCCAACGACAACAGCACATGCTGAGGAGGCGGTGAGCGTCGACTCAAAGCTCCCGGGGGACTGACTGTGCAGTCCCGAATCCCCCAAGCTAAAAGGGGGGCTCGTAATGTAAGAAGAACAATCTGCAAGTAAAGCAGTGCGTTCATCGCCTTGTTATGAGAATGCCTTGTCTTTGTTCTGGATCAGTCGTTAAGCCCGCCCCATATGCATCACCCTGGGGAAATGAACACATCTTCCAACAGTGACTTATGTATAAATAAAACACGTTGCGTGCTGGCAGGGACAATAGGTTCATTACCAAGTGCTGAAGGATTGCAAAAGGTAAGACGAATACGCTTTAGTTGCTGTGTTGTGTGCCAAACTCCTTGATTTGTACTCAGAAAGTGACAGCACCAAGGGATATCTAGACGAAGACTCTAAAGTTAGTAGTTAGGAAGAGACAGACTGCAGGCAAACAAGAAGAAGCAATAAAAGAGAAAGTATTTGAAAGCTAAGTAATTGACTTTTAACAGGTTAAACCCAGGGTCAATTAACTCCCCCCACAATAAGCAGGAAGTGAATCTTATCATATCTACCATGTTTTAGATCAATCAGTATGTCAAGTACATCAAGTGTTCATGAATTTAGTATTTGCTAATACAATAAATTAAGGGTCAAGATTGATGAAGCCTGAGTGTCGAGTAATCAACCCAGGCTCTCACATAGTTTTTTTAAATTATTAATATATTCTGCATTCCAAAGCTTTTTAATCAGTTCAGACTAAAACATGAGTGTCATACCTTTGGTAAACAATTACACAATAATAATTTACCAATATATTATTCAGTGTTAACATTTAGTCCACCTATTCTTCTTTAACAGTCTCGCAACACTTTATTTACATACATCTCTATAATTTGACTCACCCTCTAGCTTGACTTGTATGCAGTCCATGCAGTCGATGCTTCACAAGGTGAGGTTAATGTGTTTACTATGTAATTAAGTTAATGAGAGATGCTGCGCTGGTAAACTCCAGCCCAATAATGGTATGAAAAATGGGGGTCACTCCATTTGCCAGAGACAATAATGGCAGAACATTCATCACAGAGCACAGGAGAATGAAGCAGTAGGAAAACATTCATTCAGCTGTCATATTTAATATGTTTTGTGTTTCTTAAAAATATTTTTTACCATAGGAAATATGTTATTGCTGCTGTATAATATGACCCAAGATTGTTGTTCTAGGTCTCTATCAAGTACAGAGAATATAATTTAATCAAAACCAATATCAAAAAATATTTATTAGATGTAAGGTTTTAGAAACTGTTCAGATTTCATAAATGCAATTGATTTTTTAAGTACTTTTAGATGTAACTTAATCCACCGGATTTAAATAATAAACGAAGGATAAATTAAATTAAATTTTCTTTAGTTTATTTATACATTGAAAATTCAGCATTGCAGCAAAGCAGACCGAGGCAGCGGCGAGCCAGATGGGAGAAATGGCAGTTGCTCCTGAGCAGCTTTCAGAGGTCATTGGGGGCGGGTTGTTACCTGAGTAAGTCAAGGCGCCTGTGCAGTATATATGAACCTATAGTTACTGAGTGCACCCAGGAAGTCAAGAATAACCTGCCTGGGTCCAAGTCGGGGGTTGTCTCCAGGATTCCCTGTTGACACAAACCTCCACAGTTCTTGCGCCTCTTTTATTGGTCGCCGTTCTTACGGCTAGCCTCCAGATCTTGGTGGGTTCCCTCATCTACTACGCCTTCTTTATGAGCTGATTCTAACACAATTCTAACCTAATAAAATATATTTTTTCTTCATTGTAATCAAGTTCAAAATGCTGTGAAAAACTTTTTTCTGCATCTTTTGTCTTTTGCCTACTATTGCCTTGTTATTTTAAAAGTGCTTTGTAAAAAAACTATTATCTTTGTTTCAGTTCTGTTTACACAAATAACCAGAACCACACATATAAAAACATAGCAACATCGATTATAAATGACTCATAAATGATAATAAAAACAAAGAGTCGTTATTAACCTGTAACAAGAAGAAACATATGAGATTAGAAAAGACTCATATGTTCTGAGTAAGCTAGTCCTTTCACAATTAGTATTTTTGTAGATTTCTTTCCTCATGATTGTTTTGGTTCTAACATTGATTATTTCCTTGGTTTTTGGATGCTGTGCAGTTGGAAGAGATTTTATTCTTACATTTTCACTTTCAGGTAGTTGTCATGATAATTGTGAAAACAAGGTGTTGTTCTTACAACTGGGAGCAGCTGATTAGCATCTCAAAAGCCAAAATAATAAGTGAACTCTGTCCCAGAGGAGTTAAAAAGGAGAATTGTTGCACATAAATGACTTGATGCAATCTGTTGAGTTTCCTTAGATTAGATACTTTTTAAACGGATTTGTTTGTCATGGAATTATGATTTCAATGAAATTATTTTTTGTGTTAAATGCTTTTAGACGTGTTGTAAATTGGTATTAAATAAATAAACTCAACTGAAACTGAATTCACCTGAAACTCGTTGTATAATTAGCAGTAGAAACTAAGTCCCCTCTCCCACAATTCCTACATTGTTGATGTTGTTACCAGAAGGAAAGACCACATATAAAATTTTGATTTTAGGACTCATTTCTGCTTGGGCCAGCCCACCCTGCAAAGGGAGGCTCTACAGTAAAGCTTCTCCCTTTTCAGGGAATGACAAACAAAGCCCAACTGGCTGTAGGTATCCCAAAGAGAAATTCAATGTTTGTTTTTTTGGTTCAAACTATGTTGGAGGTAAGTTAGTGAAAACTGGGAAGAAAAAACAATTTTGGTTTCCAACTCTATTCTGTCACCATTTTTTGGTCACTTTGTGACTTATGCGACCAGTTTGTGTTTCACAGCAATTCATCTTATGACTCATCTTGCCATAAATTTGAAGACTCTTACTTCCAAAGTTGTTCTACATATAACCTTATTTTGGAATTTGTGCTTTTGGTTCTGAATTTTGAAATCTGAGGTTTTACAGTCGGAGCGCTCATGTTGGCAGCAAGTTGCAGAAGCTCCAGTCAGTTCCGATTTGTTTTTTGTTTAAGCTTTGTTCATAAAGATCTACTGTCAGCTGATAAAAATATAACTTTTAAACAAGTAAGATAGAGTTCTAAGTATCTGAACCCACCAGTGCAATTACAGTAATTTCTACTGGTATTTTTTAAAGAAAAAAAATAGATGTTAATAAATATAAACTCCGAAACTCATCTCATCTTGTACTCGTGCAGGTTCGGAAACCACACCAACCCAGCAATACCTAAAATCCTTTTACTATCTGTTTTAAAAGTTCACACACCAAATATACCTTAGAATGTAGTGATCCACTGAGTGGAAGCCATCATTATGCTGCCATGTGTATGTGACACCTTTTGAATGCAGATCGTATTAATAAAAAAAAAATTTCAAACACAAGTAACTACAATGAACATGAACTATTGTAATGTCTGTCCTATTTTTAGAAGCTCTCGGACAAATTATTCAGCACGAGTCAAGTTCTACCTGTGCTGAGAGAGGGTCAACAGCCACCCTGCCCTGCTCCTTCACACCTTTAAGATCTTTTCTTAAGAATGGACGGGAAATACAGCTGAACATCACCAGAGTTTTCTGGTGTAAGAACGACCCGTTTTGTCAAGGTTCGACCTCATCTGTGTTTGATAGTAACTGGACAAACAACAACTCTCGATATCAGTACCTCGGAGACCTGAAGGGAAACTGCACATTACAGATTAGAAATGTTGAAGAGAGAGATAATACAACATTTTACTTCAGAATGGAAGTTGATGAATTTGAAGGGACTTTTGTGAATACAACAGGAGTTGCACTCACTGTCGTTGGTAAGATAATACCATACAAATATGAGACAGTAATGACAAAGACGTTTGATAGAAGATAACTGATGTGTATTTTATTTGCAGATAATACAAAAATGAAAGTGATCAGCTTTGGTAGCAATGAAGGCTTCAGCGTTGATCAAACGGGTGTACTCCTCTGCATTTCATCATGCTCCACGTCCCACAAACTCGATGTTACCTGGCTAAAAGATGGCTACGCCCTCCCAGGGACCAGCGACATCCTTTTGCTCAGCCCTTTGACTACTAAACATTCTGGGAACTACACCTGTGCTCACAGGAACAACGCAGCGACTGAGCCGTTCATTCTGCGGGTAAAGGGTGGAGGGTGGTGTCAACAGATTATGTCTAAATGATCCCCTCTGTGTGTTTTCCTTGCTTTTTAACATTATAAAGCTGGGTCCAATGTTGCAAATGAAAATGGTTCCACGACTAAGTAAAAGATTAAAAATATAGCGGACAATAATTTGTTGTTGATTTAAAGTACAGTGCGCTTCATTCCAATGTTGTTACAGATATCATTGAAACTGATTCTTGATTTGGATGCATGTGTTATCTTGTCAAACTTTTTATTATTTAGTAGAAATCAGTGTTCACTGTGACATGATAGCTTTTTTTTGTCATAAAGCTAAATTTAGTTGATTATGATTAATTTATAAAAGTAATAAAAAAAAAAGGTAAAATATCCAAAGGAGAGAATTGTTTTTATGCAGAGCATCGATACCTGATTGGTGTCACGTCCTGATATCTTTAAAAGAGACATGCAGTACATTTTTTAATTCATTTTATATAAAATAAATTCTGGATGATCAAAGTGATTTGTAACAGCTTAATTAGATTATTTTTTTCAGCATTGCAGCAAAATAATGAACTACTATCACCTTCATTATTTATAAATAATGTTTTAAACAATCTTTATAAATCCTTTATAGTTCTTTGTAGCAAACTTCCAATTGTAACTATGAGCAATGAAAAATCAGTGTTACCTGTAAAACAGTTTTTTTAAATTAACTGATAATTATCCGACCAACATTTTTTAAGGAAAAAGCTAGAAATTACTTTTTTGAACACTGGAAAATAGCAAAAGTATGTGTGGCTTGATGCTGGACTGACCTGCTATATAGTTTGTTTCTTTCTGGCCTTTCTTGGTCCTATGAAGGATTTTGTTTTAGCCGATGGTGCAGGTTTAAAACTTCAGATTTGGGTGGAAACATGTTGCTTGTTTCCCTCAGCACAACTTCTTAATTGTATTTAGTTAAAGAAAAAAGTCTGAAGTTCTTCGGTTTATACTTTGACCCCCATGTCTTTCACAGATCTGGTAGCTTTTTTTTCTAATCCATGCAAATAGGCGCCAAAGTTCATCAGTGTCAGTATGTTCATGGGAACAAATTGTTAATTGACAAACAAATCTACATCTTAATTTATACTGATGAATTTTTTATTTACTTCACAGGTTTCAAAACAAACATTGTGTTTGAGGCTCTGTTTGGTGTGATGCTCGTGACAAATATCATATTGGCATTCATCCACATCAGATGGTAAATAACTTAAGACAAAAATACATGACTTTGGGATCCAAGGCTCATAAAATTCTACACTCATGTCTAATGGCACAAACAGGCATGCTTTTATATGTGATCAAAATAAATAGATCTTTGTGGAGAAAAAGTTTCAGGTAACAAGTGGAATGTTGTCATGAAGCGTTAAATAATTCTTACGTGTGTTTTTAGGAGGTTCTGTTCCAGGGACAAATCATCAGCTACAACTGAGAGACATTTGGAAGAAAATGTAAGAAATAACAACAGTTAAAAACTGAAATTTATTATATATGTTAATTAAATGGTACAGTAAAAGTACCAAAACTGAAACATAACAAATACATTATTATTTTGCTGTTGCCTGAGGTACATATACAACTGAATCACTAAATTATTTGTATTTGATAAATTGTCATGTGTTAAGTAAAGTGCTTTTTACTGAAGGCTTCTGTGAATCTTTAAATAGTGCTTAAAAGATGGGATCCAGTAAAACTTAGTCAAGATGCCTCTGGTGTAATTTAGCTGCACCTGTTTTAATCATTGTCCTACCTTTTTTAAATTGCCTTGTTTTTCAATAGTGATTTACCAAGGATCCGTGGAGCTGATGAGGACAATGCATCCAAAGAAAAAAGTTGACAGTATTATCTAAAAAACAAATGGAAGATGATCTGACATCAGATTAAATCAACAGTTGAAAGTAAATAAAATATAATGCACAGACATAAAATCACAAATCCTATCTCTTAAAAAATTTCTTACTTGCTATGCTGCCATGTTCAGCTCGTGTCCTTCTCTCACCCACCACCTCTACTGTTCCCAGTAAGCAGCATAGCATTGAGGTGGCCTTTCTGATAAACTGATCCAACTGTTTCCTCTGTAGTACATGGTTGATGCACAACAGAGTCAAGAATCAAAGAAGGTCTTCAGAAGTGCCCCCCCACACTCCAAAAGTCCTCAGACTCTTTAGTGAGTAGAGTCAGTTCTGAAACTTCTTGTAGACAGCATCCCAATTATAGTTCTAGTCCAGCTTATTGTTCTGTTGGAAACCTATATACCTATGAGAGTCCACTATATCTAGCTCCACTTCCTGGATGTTCAACAACGTCAGTATGGTGGTTCTGCACCTCCAGAATTCAACCAACAGCTCTTTGTTTCTCACAGTGTTGATGATGAGCTGCCTTGTAACCCCATTCAACAAAGTTCTAAGTCCACTTTCTGTGCCGACAATGACAGTCATCAGAGAACTTCTGCAGATAGAACCCTGATGAAAAAATCTGCAATGTCAAGTGAAGAGGAAAGGTGCCAACAAAGTTCCCTTTGGGGAACTTCCTGTTGGAGACACAGTCCTGTATTGTTACAATCTGTGGGCGGCCAGTAAGTTACTCCTGTATCCACTAAGGCCCGTGGTCTACCACTTCTGACAGCTCCAGCTTTGTTCCTAAGATATGACTGGATTGTGTTGAAAGCACTGCGGGAAAAGATCCTTACAGTGCCACCAGGCTTCTCTACTCAAAAATGAGAATTTAAGCTTGTCTGATTCATATATTTATTTAATTGACCTCTAATACGAATATAATATGCCGCTTTGATGTGAACATACAGTGTCATATATATATATATATATATATATATATATATATATATATATATATATATATATATATATATATATATATATATATTGTTTTTTTTAAAATTAGAAACCCAAGTTGCTTTTTTGTTAGCCTGACAGTACTGCAGATTCTCTATGAGGTTTGGGTTAGGCCAGAATGTCTGAAATGTAACATAGCTGACAGATTGCACTGGATGACACAAGTTCCTGATCATCACTGACTGAAACAACTGGACATCAAGCAACTTTGTTCTTACAGGTCCTTGGACATTTATTTGTAAATAAAATGCAAACATCTGAAAGGAGGAGACAAAGTTAGTTCTGAGTGTGTTGCACTGAGGTTGCTGGTTTACAGGCCATTGCCCTGTAAACTCTGTACTATGCTTGAATACTTAGATACATCAGTTCATCCTAATTACTGTGTCATTTAATAAAATATTTTGGCACAGCATAAATTCCTCCCCTAGTATTATAGAACCAAGTTCACCATCCCCATTCGGGGGGCCAGAACATGTGTTACTGTAGACCTAATCTTGGACAATGATTTCGACATACTGTCACCCAGCTAGCCTGAGGTCCTGTCTGCTGTGTCAATGCTAAAGGGCTAGTATGTAAGGGTTTGGAAGTTAGGTGGGTGCACCTGCCAGGGTCTGCATTTTTCTGGAGCCCTAGCATGTCTAATTTGTTCCTGAGTCCTGGGTTGCTGTTGATGGGCTCAAATCATTGTCTGGCTGAAGTTCTCACAGACTACTCCTCAGTGGGTTGGTGATTCTGGGCTCCATTTCCAATAACTCTTCTTTGTGCGCACAATGGAGTTTCAATCAGTCGAACTGCAACAGTCTAATTCTTTTTCCTCTCTTCGGGGTATGTTGTGGATGTTTCTGCAGATAAATCTGCAGCTCAAGACTTTCTGATTTTCACATATACACCTCTGAAGTGCTTGGATGAAACAGGTATATAAAAAGTAAAGGCTTAGGTGGATTTCTTACGGAAAGCTTCACTGAGATTTTCTCGAAGTGGGGACATAGCCGACAGCTACAAGTGACAGCAGATGTTTTCACAATGTAATTCAGTTTAGGCTGAGTCAACCTTGTCTGCCTGGTATGTTTCATAACTCTGTTTGCTGAATATTTGCTTCCTCCCAGGAATCGGTCTGCAACTTGTCTCTGCCATAAAGTCTCGTTGCTCCACAAACTTCCCACAAAAACTGTAAGAATGTCTTTAAAAAATATATAAAAACATTGGGAAAGCAAAGCTGGAAATACATAAACTCAAAATTTACCAGTCATAGGAGAGCTGCTCTTGCTGGTTTGCAGATGGCAGAACAATTAATAGAAGTAATACACAAACAGATACCTGGGTCGAGCACACATGAGATTAGATTACTGGCAACAGCTCAAGGAACATAAACCACAGGGAAGGAATTCTTAGACCAGCAAGGTTCAGATTCACAAAATTGTATTTGAATAAGCCATAGGTGTCTGGAAACTTATGTTCAAGTCATTCAAAAATGTGAGTCTGTTGTTCTGTATGTAAATATCTGTAACAGTTCTGAGTTTAACTTAATCGAAATAGCATAGGGGGAACAATAAACAACCGAGTAATGAGAAAATACAAAAGTAAAAGGACTGAATTCATTTATTTTTTTTATACAAAAGCTCAACAATCTTTAACAATGTAAAATTAAAAACAAAATGCTGAAAAATGTCTGGTAAGTTTTGACTAATAAATACATGTACAAAAAAAATAAAATTATCCTTACTGTTAATTATGTGCTGCTGACTTTTTAATTTCAGCAGTAACAAAACATTTAGTTTAAGAAGTGTTCAAGCAGATCTTACTATTAAAAAAGCTAACTGAAACACATCAGTATGTCTTGTTTCTGTTTTTTTTGCTCCCATTGCTGAGGAAGGTCACTTTTGAACCTTTACTATTTTCCCATGAAGGCTATTGTATGCATGTGTAACACAGACATTACATTTCTCTATCCTTGTGGGATTTCCCATTGACTTCCATTCATTTATCATTGATTTCTGGGGGTTAAGTTAGTTCTGCTCTAAACATTACTAGTACCTGAGTAACCCTAAATTTAACTCAATTCACACCACAATCATAAGCCTGTGATCGAAAAGTAACATTTGTAGCCTTGAGAACCAGGCATTGATCCCCACAAGGATAGTACTGTGTTTAAAAAATTGTCCCCACAATGAAACACAAAACAAGTTGACATGCACACACCAGTTGCTAACATTGTGGCTGGCTGGAAAATTTCCTCCACAGCCTTTGTCAAAAATGTCTCAAGCCAGATGAAAGTCTTATTCCAGAAATGGGACATTAGGTTTAAAATTACACTTTTTTGCTGACAGAATGCTTTCTTCCTGATTGTGTTGCAGGAAACTATGGGTGAGCATGAACCCTTATCACCGCAGTGTGTACAAAAAAAGACATTTTATATTTTTTGTGAAGCCTAGAGTGAGGATGCTCTTTGGAGAAATGGGATACCGTGTCCTGCAGAACCACTGTTGGGTGCAGAAACAATGAGGCAACACTCTGTAAACCTTAAGAGTATGTTTGTGATTATCACTTTGTGTAAAGGACTAAGTCATGCAGGAACTTCAGACATTCATCCTGCCTGTCATTTTCCATGCATGAGAGACCAAGTCCTACTATATATTCTCTTTGTTTTCTGTTTAAAGTCTGCATTCAGCATTAATGAACCACTTGAAGTTCACTATGAATCATTAATGTTTTGTTATATTTACACTTTGCTATAAAATTTTTAGTCTGGTCAAAATCTTAAGGCCATCAATCTTCCAGACAAACTTTATACAAATAAAAATAGGTTTGTGACGACCTATTTACAGATTACCTGTTTCATTTGACACACCTAATTATTGTTTTGACACATTTTAATGTCAAGTTCACCTAAAAAAATTAATAACCCTCTTAGAGGACTACACTTTTTTTTTAGAAAAAAATCTATCCAAGCCAACATGAACCTATGTTGGCCTGGAGGGAACTTTCTATGTTAAGGATATAATAGCTTTAAAAAAAACAAACAAACAAAAAAAAAAACACAGCCCTCCGTTCCTTACCTCGATGTCCAGGATTACTTTTTATAGAGGGCTGAAGTGTACTTTTTAAAACAGTTTAAAATAACTTCCTGAACTTAATGCATAGAAGACAAGGAGGGCTATTATTGATTTTAGACATAGTCAGACGGTACTGGAGGCCAGCAATATTCACAATGGGGAGGTTGAAATTGTGGACTCCTAGACATATTTTGGCAGTCTGTCAGTTAAAGTTTAATGTAAACAGGTTTTCCGAAAGAAAAACCAGGGTCAACAGGACATCTGTACTGCTGAGGAACTACTCTGAATGTTTATAAGACAGCTTTAATACTTTTTTAGTGAGCTGCCAGCAGAGTTGATCACGACGTCCTGACTCCAGACCTCCACTGTCAAGACAGGAAGTGAGGACCTTTTTTTTGAGGTGTCATTTTCACCTGCCCATAAAATGTGAGAGAGACTGGCACGAAGGCGAGAGTGACCATATTTTCTGAAAAGAAGATTTTTATTATCCACAGAAAGTAAATCAGGAATCAGGAATCAGGAATCGTTTATTGTCATTCACACACATGGGGTACATGAGCACAAACGAAATTACAGGGGTGACGAAGACCCGTAGCCGCTGCACCTGTGGCGCGCCGCCCTCGTGTCCTTAAGGACAATGGAAAATGACACATAGGGAGAGATGAGGGAGAAAAAAAATACAATTCACACTTTATCCTT
>JAVLVB010000132.1:0-16735 GCA_032876305.1 Orestias chungarensis | reverse complement strand
TAATAATTGTTTTTTCCCTAAATACCCGATCTTTATCCCGAGATCAGGTTATTTTTAACTAACTGGTCTGTATATTACGGAGTCAGACCATTTATGTAATAGTGGTTTCTAGAGCCTGATTTTATCTCAAGATCAGGTTATGTTTTAACTAAATTCTGGCCAAGCTCACACTTCAGCCCGCAGCGCGTCAGTGTGAGCTGACGCTCGACGCTGTAACAAACGCTCGACTAGTAACTGGATCCCTGATTCTTATAAGCAGCCAAGCCCAATCAGCCCTAATGCAGATCATCTGGAGAGGAGCCCAGGTGAGGAGCTGCTTCAGCTGGATGATGCTGGCGTCCCCTCGTGGACAACCTGTGAAGGTGTTAGAAAGTCTTATTGTGACAGTACCCCAACCCCACCCCCTCAAGGACCGCCACCCGGCGGTCCAGACGACCAAGCCTCGAAATCTCTAATGAGACTTGGATCAAGGATGAACGAGCGGGGCACCCAGGTACGCTCCTCGGGACCGTAGCCCTCCCAGTCGACAAAATACCGGAAACCCCTACCCCATCGACTGGAAGCCACAATCCTCCAGACATCGTAGGCCGGATGCCCATCAATGATATGGGCAGGTGGAGGGGTGTCGGCTGGAGGGCACAATGTACTGGTCTGGACGGGCTTAATTTGGGAAACATGGAAGGTAGGATGGACTCTGAGACTGGCCGGGAGACGGAGACAAACTGTGGAAGGACTGATAACGGACTCAACGGGATAAGGGCCGATGAAACACAGGGAGCGCTTTCTGGAAACCGTCGTGAGGGGGATATCTCGGGCCGATAACCAGACTTGCTTACCGGAGGCGCATTACAGCTCCCACCTATGTCCCCGGTCAGCGTACCTCTTTTTAGTGTCTGCGGTCCGTTGGAGAGCAGAAACTGTGTCCTTCCAGATCCTGCGAGCTCGGCAAAGTTGGTGATGAATGGAGGCGACCGAGATATCCCTCTCATCGGCAGGGAACAGTGGTGGTCGATAAGCCAGGGAGATCTCCAAGGGGGAGAAACCAGTTGCAGCAGAGACATGACAGTTGTGAGCATATTCGATCCATGGGAGATGTTGGTTCCAGTTGGCCTGGTTAGTGGTCGTTAGACACCGGAGAGCAGCCTCGACCTCCTGGTTTAGCCGTTCTTTCTGACCCTTAGTCTGTGGATGGTAGGCGGAGGTCAGACTAGTCTTGGCCCCCAGTGTTTAACCAGGAGACGGGCACTCTGGAAAGCAGAGGGCAGTTTTTGGAGGGAAATAAGGTGGCAGGCTTCGGAGAATCTGTCAATGATGGTGAAGATGGTGGTCATACCTTGAGACGGTGGAAAAGCCGGTACCTAAGTCGATAGCGATGTGGGACATGGTTCGGTGAGGGATCTCGAGGGGTTAGAGCAGACCAGAGGGGGGCTTGTTGCCGGACATATTGCGGGAGCAGGTGGGACAGGCTTGAACAAACTCGAGAACATCTTTATGGAGACTGGGCCATGGTCATCTCCACTGTTTTTGCTGTGTTCAGCTCCAGATTGTTCTGACTGCTGCAGAGGACAACCTGATCAACCACCCATCTGTAAGCAGACTCATCACAGTCATTGATGTGACCAATGACTGTTGTGTCATCTGCAAACTTCATGATTTTAACAGAGTAGTCCATGCAGGTACAGTCATTTGTGTACAGCGAGAAGAGCAGTGGGCAGAGTACACAACCAAGTAGAGCACCCGTGCTGATGGCTCGGGTCACTGAAGTACACTTTCCCAGCCTCACCTGCTGTTTTCTTTCAGTAAGAAAACAGTTATCCACTGGCAGGTGGCGGCTGGTAGGCTGAGTTCAGTCAGTTTGCTGGTGTAATTGTCCTGGAATAATTGTGTGAGCTGAAATCATGGAACATAATTCTTGCATAAGTTCCTGGGTGTTCAAGGTGTTGGAGGATGAAGTGGCGAACAATGTTCACTGCATCGTCCACCGAACGGTTGGCCCAATAGGCAAATTGCAGGGGGTCTAGCAGGGGGTCCGTGATTTCCTTAATGTGGTTGAGAACCAGTCTTTCAAAGGACTTCATGACCACAGAGGTCAGGGCAACAAGTCTGTAGTCATTTGGTCCTATGGTAGTTGTCTTTTTAGGAATGGGTATTATTGTGGAGCTTTTAAAACAGCACGGAACAACACAAAGCTCCAGTGATCTGTTGAAGATCTTAGTAAAGACAGGTGCAAGCTGGTCTGCGGAGGTCCTCAGGCAGGAGGGAGATATTCCATCATGACCTGGGGCCTTCTTGACTTTCTGTTTTTTTTAAAGTCTCAGCACGTCTTCCACGCAGATCTTCAGGGCAGTGGATGGGTGACTGATAGTCATATGGGTGTGAAGGGGTGTTGGATGTGAGCTCGTTGCTGGGCTGTTCAAACCTGCAGTAGAATCTGTTAAGGTCGTCGGCCAGTTGACGATCTCCCATTGTCTGTATAGGTGGCCTTTTGTAGCTGGTGATGTTCTGGAGACACATCCAGGCAGTTGATGGCTCGTTACTGGACATCATGCTGCTTAGCTTGTTGGAGTAGTTCTTCTTTGCAGCTTTGATCTCTTTAGTTAGGGTGTTCCTTGCCTGGTTGTACACCACCCGAACACCACTTCTATGTGCTACCTCTTTAGACCGGCGCAGCTGTTTCTATTTGGCATTAAACCAGGGCTTGTCATTGTTGTATTTAATGTGAGTCCTGGTGGGAACACAGATTTCTTCACAAAAACTGATGTAAGATGCCACAGTGTCCGTGTATTCATCCAGGCTCCTTGTGGCATCATCAAAAACAGACCAGTCTGTTTAAACCATGCAGTCCTGAAGCCTTTCTTTAGCCTCATTAGTCCATTTTTTCACCGACCTGACCACAGGTTTGGCACACTTGAGCTTCTGTCTGTAGGACGGGAGAAGATGAACTAAACAGTGGTCATATAGTCCCAGTGCTGCACGGGGAGAGAACGATATCCACATTTAAATACAGTGTAACAGTGATCTAAAATGTTGCTCTCCCTGGTGGGGCAGGTAACATGCTGTCTGTATTTAGGTCGTTCGTTGTTAAGTTTTGCTCTGTTACAGTCCCCTAAAATGATAAAAACAGAATCTGTGTGTTGGTTCTCCACGCTGAGGATCTGATCAGCGAGTGCGCCCAGTGCGTCACGCGTGCACGCTTGAGGTGAAATGTAAACGGCAACAAGCACAACGGATGAAAACTCCCGCGGACAATAAAACGGTCTACAGTTCAAGAAAAGCGATTCCAGATTAGGGCTGCATGTTCTCAATAACACTGTCACATCTGTAGACCAGCCTTTGTTGAAATAAAAACAAATTCTGCCACCTTTTTTCTTGACGGAAAGCTCCGTGTTGCGGCCTGCTCGGTGGAGATGAAAGCCATGCAGGTGGAGCACGCTGTCCGGGACGGAATCCGTGAGCCAGGTCTCAGTGGAGCACAGCACAGCATAGAGAGAAAAGTCCTTGTTGGTCCGGTTTAGCAGTGAAAGTTCATCCATTTTATTTCCTAAAGAGCGAAGGTTTGTCATATGGATGCTGGGTAGCGGTGTACGAAGTCCGCGTTGTCGCAGTTTGATGACCGCGTATTTAATTTTTAGTTGAATTAATTACTGCAGGCGTCATGGTTCCAGCCCTTCAGCTCTACATTGTCTGTGCTGATTACTGATTACCCAAACGTGCACTGTGCTGCTCCCTATTGAAACAGCTGCTCGTCATTACCTCAGTGCGAGTTCCTCTGTTGTCCCAAGTCACAGCTTTCAAGCCTTGCTTGATGTGTCAAGAGTTTTCTGGTTTTTTTTATCCTCCCTGTTTTTTGAACAAATTTCAACTGCTGCAGCTTATCCAGAATGATGGGACTGACTGGATAAATAAAGTTTATCACCTTGGTTCTAAAGTATCTCTGAAGTCCTTTTTCCCCAGAGTCATCACCCTAAAGTTATAGCATTACAATATTATGCACAAATAATCTGGAATAAATGGCTAGAAATGCTGATACCAGGATATTCTTAAATAAGGCTAAAAATCCATTTGTTTCGATTCCAGATGTCACTGGTCGAGAGGCGAGGTGCACACTCAGTCCTAATGGTATGCTGCATTTGTTTTGCCCACGTTCTATATCCAATGCTATACTGGGCAGAAGAATGCCTTGTGTAATGTTTTTTTATTTTTTTTTTACTATCTAATTTTGGTGAATGGTGCATTTTGCCAGTATTTCTTGGAATTACTGCAATCTAAATGAATAGTGCATATGTTATTCCTCGTACTTTTTGTTATACTCAGATTTCATGAAAAAAGGCAAAGAGGAACTGCATTGTTTTCGATATCATATTTTTCTTAATCTAAACTTCTTTTTAGTAGTAGTAACACTAAGTAGAATAAATACTACTCATTTGTCTGTTGATGAAATATAGATTCCCATATAGGACTTTACATATCTCTTGAATAAAATTATGTTCATGTGCTCACTGATCTCAGCCTCTTTCTGCTCTCCTGTCTTGTATAACCCATGTAGCATAAGGGATAAAAAGAAAATTCTTACACTACCTAGAACATTTAACAAATCATTAAGATCCTGTCCAGAAGTGCAGATTTTAAGTTGTTTCAGTCTGCCACTTAACATTTTATATATTCCTGGTACAGACATTCGAACTGTCTTCCTGTCAACTACATCTTTTTGTTGAGAAGCAGAGAATCAGTCTTTACAACGTGTAATAAATTTTTCTTCTTTCTGTGCTTTTTTCTGTCAGTCAAAGACAAAAAAATGGTTGGCAGCTACATTCTTGGGAAATAGGTTCTAATTTTTCAGCAAATTTATCTCTCTGAACTGGTAGATAATTTCACAATGAATGTAAGATTTTTAATTAGTTATTAGCAAGGCAACTAATAGTCTTGCTAATAAGGCATGAAAAAGTGATAATTTTTGTAATAATCACCTTTTTGATTGAGCAAAAAAAATAATTAAGCATTGCTATAATTTTACATAGTTAAATGTAAATGTTATTTGCTGAAAATAAAGTCAAAGTAATAAATTAATCAAGATCTAAGTCTTACTTTGCCAAGCTGAAATTTAATTTGGATGTCATCATTCCTGTGATGGAAGAACATGGTCTTTAATCTGATACCTCACTTCAACATTACAAATCTTAGATCATGGGCACTCAGTTTGTGATGTATTTTATTTTGAAAAACTCAGTTTGTAAAGTATTTTATTTAGAAAAGTATCTTAATTTAAATTAATTTCAACTTGCACCTCCTATTCAGCAAAGACACTTTTTTACATTTTTCTCTATTGCAGTTGCTTTAACTGAACCACTGACAGAGTACTACCATGTCAGAAAAACAAACAAAGTAACAAAAATATATAACATCATTGGGAGTTTCAACATTTGAACTGCTTAAATAGATCCATCCATTTCATAGCCAGATGTTAATGTTAGTCAATAGGGATGATGTTGCACTATCCAGCTTACAACTGCCTCCATAAGCAATTTGGTTTGCAGATTATGCTTGGGGCAGGCAGTGTGGTGAGTTGTTGTAGGTAGCCAGGGAAAACCGAAGTAAACTTGTAGTGGTATTAGCATTCTCCTATCAATCATATGGGATGGATTGTTTCTAATGCAAACCCATGGTTACAATATGCTGGTGGAGTAAATAGTTATAATAAGTTAGTAATATAGTACATGGGGGGGTCAACATAAATGTTTTTTTTCAAAGTGAGAGGGACATGTCCACTTTACACACACTGCAATGAAACAATTCATATATAAACTTATTTGTGTTTTAAATAACTGGATGACAAAACAACAAAAAGTAGTGCAAAATTTGTCAATAAAATCTGCATGTCTAATACGGAAACACATTCTGCTACAAACTGCTAAAATTCTAATAGAGTGTGTCTCTGCCAGTGACGCGCATCTAAAGACAAAAGGGCTTGATAATCTTTGCAGAATATCTTAAAATCAATCAGAGTAGATTTGCCACAGATTTGCAGATATAATGGATTTAGATTTGAATTTTGACGTGACGTGAAATTGATCCAGTTTTTAAAATTTTGTGACTGTCGGTAAATAGGGCTATGGTTTTCTCCACTAGAGAACATCTTGGAGCTCTGCTGCTATATTGAGGCTCATTACCTGCAGGTGCACTCCAGTCACAGGTGTATAAGAGGAGCAGGTCACTAGTCACTCTTTGCCTGAGGGTTAATTATATTGGTTACGTCAAGCTTTCTTCTAAACCTCCTTGTGAGTACTATATCTGCTCAACTGACTAGTATCTAGTATTTGTAAAGGTTGTCTCCTCTGTTCCTGTCAGGAAACGTTTAAATGACTCGAGCAGAGGTTGGATTGAGTAAATAAACGATTTATTGTTGGGGATGAATTATGAACATAAACATGAAACGGAACAATACAGGGAACTACAGGCAAACCGGAAACGGAACAACGTGAGACGTAAACAAACAGGAAGCGGAGGCGGGACTACAGAATGTAAACAAGCGGAAAACTGAAACGAGACGCGGAACTACAAAACGTTAATAAACAGAACGACACTGATAAACAAACACAACTGATGAATACGGGAAGGGAGGAAATAAACTAACAAACAATGGGAAACCTGACAATCACGAGAGGAAGATGCACGGGAACCCGGGGACTACAGGAAGTGAGATGCAGAAAATAACTAACAGACAAACACAGGATGAGACCAGGGGAGCTAACCAACATGAAGAGCCAGGACAGAGAACTTAGTGAGCAAGAGACTTACCGGAGACGTGGGGGCGAGAAACTCTGAAGCGAGAGGAGAAGGACAACAGGGAATGACAACAGACGATCCAGCTATGAGCGAAAGAATGAATGTGGCTTAAGTATGGATGAACCGGGGTGTGATTGGTGGAGAAGATGATTAGATGATTGATGACAGCTGTGAATGAAGTATGAGTGGAGAAACAAGCACACACACACACACACACACAGGAAGAAACAGAGAACAGGGGAGTGGAGGAACAAGCTAGAGAACATAATCAAAGAGAAAATATAAACGAATAGTAAGTCTAATAATAATAATACAAGACAACTAAAGTGAACTAAACAGAGCAAAAACTAAATATAAATGAAAACAACAACAAACTGAACCAAACCAAAACCTGGATCCTGACAGTTCCAAGTTATTGATCCGCTATGATCTTCCCACTGCTCTGCAAGACTCCTTCTTTGTTTCCCCTGGACTTCACTTCCATGACTGGCTCTTTTGCATTTCTCCCTCATGATCGACCACACATGCTATCCGCCTTAA
The DNA here is from genome assembly GCA_032876305.1 of Orestias chungarensis. Classification (NCBI taxonomy): domain Eukaryota; kingdom Metazoa; phylum Chordata; class Actinopteri; order Cyprinodontiformes; family Cyprinodontidae; genus Orestias; species Orestias chungarensis. The sequence continues at coordinate 9,412 of JAVLVB010000132.1, read as the reverse complement.
ACCTGCAGGAACAGGGACAATATCTACACCTTCCATCTTCCGTTTTCTTCCAGGTTTGCGTTTCATTTTGCTCTCTTAATCTTTCAATAAACCACAGAAGACCTTATATGTGTTTATCTTTAAAATATCCCCCCATTCTCCATTCATTATCTGCTTTTATTGCACCTGTTTGAAATTGTATCTTGTATAAAAGACGCCTGACCACACAATGAATCAGCCTGACTCCACCCTCCACACCATGAGCAAGATCAAAGACCTGGCAAAAGACATCATGGAAAAAATAATAGACCTGGATGGACGACAGGACAACAGGCAACCAGCTTAGTGATAAGGGAACAATTTTTACAATCATCAATTACTTATTTTCCCTACTTTTGGCATAAGGTCTATTTTAACTGTACAATCACTTAAAACATTTTATGTTCTTTAATTCAATTTCCCATGTGAAGAGTAGAATGTACATCAGGCACATTTGAAATGACTTCTAGGATTGCTGTCAGTAGAACTTTTAAAGCATGACGTTTTTGGAGATATTGTTTTCATGACAATTACACTGAAAGATTTCTGGGAAAACATGTTTTTACCTACCTACAAGCTAAAATTGTTTTCCCCTGAAAATAATTTTCTTCCATTTTACTCCATTACCAGAAATAAATGCAGTCACAAAAACACAACAACAAAACTATTTTGCCAAACTCTGTTTGATTTGAATAATTTCTGTCTACCTACATAATTACATGGCAAGGATAATTACCTTGCAAAAAAAGTGTTCAAAACACACATATTCAATTTTTTAAACATCTCTTTCTGAATACCACCGCACATATGGTCTGTTTAAATATCCCACCTGTAGGCACTTTCCAGTTCATGCGCAACATGAATTCCCTCGTGCATGGTGACGGTGTCACTGGGGCTCATAGGTTCCTCTGTTCTTCTTTCACTGCTGTTGTCAGATGTCCTGGCACTAATCCATGATGCAGAACATACGCTATGCATACATAATCAGATTTTTTTTTTAGCTTTTTTCAATGTTTATACAGCCTCTATGAATAGGTAGTGTGAATGAGCATCTGTGCTGCAAACGGCCTTTACAGCAATAAATAAGGTGAATTCACTCTTTATTTTTTTATTTATGCAGCTTGTTTTTAACAGTTATATCTACTTAGAACAGGACATTTTTAGTTCAAAATTATGTTTTAAAACACCAGCCTGATTTATTTATCTGTAAAATAGTGGAGATTTTTCATTAGTTTTCTGTTTAGAGGTTATGAGCAATTATTATGCTACTACTTGTTGTCTTTCCTTCGACAAAACAGGATATTTCTACTGTGTTCTATAGTCGGGGTTAAACATGATCTCAGCGGTGAGGGAGAGAGTTTCAGAGATCTATTGAATGATTTATCATTCTCGTATTCAGTCCCACCTAAGTTCCTAAAACATATATAGTTATCAACAGCCACAGTACAGCACCAGGAGAAGTTCTTCAAACTATAAACACAATCTAAAGTTTTATCTGCCAAACTCTTGTTGAGTTGACACAATTACCCTCAAACATCTGAAGGAAGTAGTTAGATCTTTAAGTGCCAAATGTCAACAATAGAACATGAAATATTCAGTAAAACACGTTCCTGCATACAATTATAACTTAGCACACAAAGTAGAATAGAAATGACAAGTAGCCCTATATAGGTAGCCCTACATTTTAATGTAATGGTATAAACATTGAGCATAACATGAAAAACAAATGTGACATCAGAGATGTGCAAAAATTATTCAATATAAGTACAAGTAGAGATATGTGCTGTTTTTTTCAGAAACCAATAATGTCAAATAATAGAAAAAAAGACTAAATGTAAACACATGGCCTTCTCCCTGTTCTACCTACAATACAGACAGAAAAATATGAAAGCCTCTAGTAAAAGCCCTTTTGGGTGGGAGGGCTAAAACTGTGACCGCATTCACCTAAGTAAGTATAGCTTATTGATTTTAATTATTATTATCATTATGATTAAACATCTTTATCTCATGTGATCAAGAGTATATAAGGCCAGTTTGGACTCTGTTGCATATAGTGGAGAGCCACAGGGATTTATAGTTCATTAATAACAAATTAATCTGTTTGAGGATTTTTGAAAGTTTTTTTGTCAAATCAACTTTAAAATGTTACATAAAAAATACAGCCCAGGAAGTTGAAAGACATAGGCACAAGGTCCTGGTCCATAAGCGCCACGGACGTAAATTTTTTTTGGGTGGTACACAGGGGACATGTCCCCTGCACTTTTTCAAATGTCAGATTTGGTCCTGTGCACTTTTTACTGTCCAAAAACAATGTTCCGTTACACTACACCGTAATTGTCAGCACTAGGACCAAGCGGAAAACACCCACTCAAGCTGAAGCCCGCTTCTCTGAGTTTAGACCGTCCACCAGCACTTGATTGGCTCTCTGTTGTTTGGATCTTGTGTGATTGGCTGTGTCCACTGTCACTCCTTAGAAGCTAACGTTACAATCATCTGACCCACTGCTTAATTGGGTCTGTCATTGGAAGGTCATGGTGCTGGAGTCCTAAGCACTATTGTAATTATAACTATATGGTGGCAGGGTCTATTTTTTAAGCTTCTTGGTAGTTGTTGGTTTTTTGAGAAATCTTCAATGTACAAATAAACAATAGCAGTTTGGTCACTGGATAGAATCAGCTACTGTAAGTTGGACATTTGTTTGCCTGCCTACACACCTTCCAAGAAATATCCTGCCCATTTGCTTTAACCTAAGAAAAGAGAGAAAGTTCTTTGAAAAACTCAGTTCCAAACATCTGCCTACCTGAGATAAGTGGAAAGAGTCTCCTCCTCCTGGAGCTGCCTGGTAAACTCAGTCAGTTTGTTCATTTACCTCTTTTATCTATAGAATCTCCAGCCTATTCTTAATGAAGGCCTCTTCCTCCAGCATGTTTTCCTGAGAACCTGCTTCAGGAAGCAATTAAAACATTTAATTTTGGCCTGTTTAATTGCTGCCAGCTCCAGAGTCAGAACATTCTGGTTTATTCAGAAAATCAACTTGGGTGATCAACATCTGTTTTTATTCTTCCTTGGAACATAACAAGTTTTTGTCAGGAAGTTTTTAGTCACATCAATATTTTGCCTTATTGATTTTTAAAATAATTCAAAGCAGCCAGATCTTTCTCTGTTGAAATAAATGTTCAATGTTATTATAAAAGGGTAATTTTCACATACAGATCAGTATTTTTCATTTATTTTCAGATTTTAAAGTCATGTATGTCCTTGCTCAATTGAATTAGCATATCTAACATTTGTTATTTAACTATTTTTGTCATACCACATAGAGAATGCACATTTAAAAAAAGTGTATATATATTAAAGAGACAATGAATGAGATATTTTGAAATTCAAAAAATGATCACCATAATAAACCAAAAGGAGATTCTATCCACGATTGAGCAGGTATTGTGCTTTAATGTCACTGGTATCCATTGTATATGCTATATCTGTTGTTTTGTCATTTTTAGTATTGCTGTAGTTATTAACTAACTCCTTGTTGTGATTAGTTATTGTTTTTTGTATGTTATTTTTGTTGTCCTGTTAATTTTTATCTTACATATTCCTGTTTTTGTTTGTATTATTATTATTTTTAGTGTTAATATTGTTATTCTGTTTTCCTCGCTTCGTCTGCACTCGCCCACCTGTTGTTTTCTGCTCTCTCTTTCTCGCTGTCTACCTTCCCATCATGTTACACAACTGAAAACGTTTCTGTTATTAAGTTTAGCTCTATTCTTCCACCTCTCTCTCTCTCTCCCAGTAAATAAGCTCGTCTCATTCTTTCTCATCCGGTTGAATTATCGTTATGTTTCTTCTTCCATGCTCCCCATTTTGCTTACCTGGTCGGTCTCCATGTGTTTGAGATTCTCTCCGACAGATCCCTCGTCTCACCTCCTTGCCAGTTTTCACTGTAAGCGAGTCCTCTGCTCGCCGTGTTCCTCCTGCTGATCTCTCTCCCTCCATGTTCTCCAGTTGGTCCAATAAGTTTTTAGTTCATCCTAAGTTTATTTCTATGTTCCTTCGCCCAAGTCTTTTCAGTTACAGTTAGTTTCTTTGTGCCTATTTTGCCTGTTGTCATTTATTTTGTTTCTGTCATTATTCTTCCCCTTAATAAAAATAAATTATCTTCAGTCATCTCCATCTCTGTTTTGGGTCCATTATTCAGCTTAATTATCTTATCTCATGGTCTTTCAGCTATCTTCCCAGTTTAAGACACTCTTAGTGTCAATTTTTGTTATTTGGTGCTCTACTTAAGTCTAAGGTGATTTGTGTATAACTTATCCTACTGTGTTAAATATTTAACTATTTATGAATTAATGTTTATTTAAAACACATTTTTGATAACATAAAAAAAGAGAAAATCAATATATATGTAACACAGATTCTTCCTTCAGTTTTATAATTGATTACATCTGCAAATTCCATTGCATTCATGGCTGTAATACTACTAGATGTATACTGCTTGCAAGTATACATTTTAAATAGTTTATGTGAAGTTTCCTACAAACAACACATCTAAGAATTAGATTTTATTCACTCTTTCTATGTCAATGTTGTCCATCTTAAGTTGTACTTTTCTATTACCTGTTCAATTGCCAGAAAAACATAGATTTTGTTCATGTTGAACCCACTAGGCGCTAGAAACAGACATTCCCCTGTGTGGCTCTGACGGTAGCGTAGCTGCCTTTAGGGAGACAAGACAGATGGGGAAGATGCAAGATCATCACAGTAAAAATAAGTTTTTTTTGCAATTAAATTTAAGTACATCAGTTTTCACACCTTTGGATCAATAAAACTGTCATGTTTTTGTTTTCGCCTCTTAACACACGCCAACAGGAAACTCTCAGGAGACTAGAAAGAGAAAAAAGAGGTAGGGTAAAGATTTTGTAACAGGAACGGCTAGAAAAACCTGATTGATCAGGAGCACTGAAAGTAGGGACAGAGAAGGTGAGTGGAAGTTTTAGCCAGTAGAGGATTTTTGTTGGAGTTGATCTTACTTTGTAAGTGAAAATGGAATGCCTGGGAGAGGTGACTGGAGCTGAGACTGTGACGTATGGGTTCCGGTGTATGTCTTGGTCTAGAGCACGGTGTCAAACTGATTTGCACTGTGACTTGTTCAGTGAGTGTAAGCTGTAGGATCATCAGCTTGGATATAAAGGTGAAGTTTTTTTGCCTGACACCATGCAACCATCTTCAAGAGACTTATTTTAAAGTAAGAAAGCAAATCTTTTAGTTTTCTCTGGTCTTATGTCATTTTATTAAAGCTGAATGCCTGGCATCTTTTTATTTGACTACAGGTTTGTCTATGTTTGACATCACCAAGGAAACTCGAAGGAGGCTCGATTTGCACGGCAGCTGAAACGTTGCATTGTGGGATGCACAGTTTTTTATCTTAACTGCGCTCCATATTGCTGGGCCATTAATAAAAGTAATATATAAAGTGATCTCATATATGGTCTAAAGGAGACTGCTGTGCTTGAGTGGACAGATTGTGCATGTCAGGGGGAGTTTTCTGTTCAGTTCTCCAGGTGGCCACGGGGGGTCACCAGTGCTCTATTCCAGGCTGGAGCTCCGTCCTGCCCAGGTGCTTCTGGTTGGCGCTGATCAGCTGAGCCAGTATAAGAGGGGTGGTGGATCAGCTACTCGTCGCCTGAGTGTTTGTTACCATCGGTAAACTCTTTGTCTCAGTGCCATGCTAGTTCCTAGTGCTTCCTCGTAGTTATAGTAGTTTTCCTCGTAGAAGAAGTTTCTTAAGTCTATGTATTTTGACCCAAGCCGTGTTTCCTGTTTTTGTGCCTCACGATTTTTCCCTCACCTCTAACAGCACTTGTGTCCCACATCAGGTTGTACTCACTTCTCCATTCTCCAACTCCTGCAAGATTCTCTCCGGTCATCATCCCATCAGGTGATCTCCACTCCTCTTGGCTCTGCTCGATCTGCCTGCTCCAGCGTGCCTCATCAGCTGGTCAGACCCCCCCGGACCACATCACTTCCATCAGCTAGAAACTCACCCCGGACATTCCCCTGGCGACACGAGAAATCCACAACTCAAGTAAGATCGTTCCTTTTTCATTACTCGGTCCGTCATCTGTTTCACTCACCTTGCCTGTCCTCACTCTCAGAGGTTCCCGGTCTCCCTCGTCGAAGTGTTCCTGATCCCGCCGTGTACTTCCACCACTCATTGCTGTGTTCCCGTTCCCTGCCACTTATTGCTGTGTCCCGTTCCTCGTCACTCACTGCCGTTTGCTGCCCGCTGCAAGATCCCCGCCGGATTCCCCTTCTCACTTCACTTTCCTCAATAAATCATTGTAACCGTTCTCCTGAGAGTCTCTGTTTATGTGGGTAAGAGGTTTAAACCCCAACATGACAGTGCAGACTGGAGCAGGGTGTTGTAGGAGGAGCAATCACCAAACATGGAGGACTTGAATCCAGAAGTTTATGGATAGCATTGAGTCTTGAAGATAATGTAGATATTCAAGAGGAGGTTCCATCTGGGTTAAGTCGTCACGCACTTTACAAATGAACAACTAAGAAGCCACATGGAAAACGAGGAATGGTAGGAATTTTATCTCTGTAGAGAGAATGCTGTCATGCATAACTAACACTCAGGCAAAGAGTGAGTGGAGATCTTCTCCTCTTATCTCGCTCTGCTGATGAGAGGATAGAAGAGACTGGTGGGAGCACAGGTGCTGCTTCAGAGCTCCAGCCTGGCAGACACTCTCTGGACCCCCTTATTTTAGTTAGGCTTTTCACAACATTCACGTGTTCACTGTCAGAGTCCTTGTTTTTGTACCTGAACTGCTTTCTGTCTTTGCTCTTCCTCATCCGTTTTGGGGATGCCTCTGATTCTTACAGTTGGATTGTGGACACCATAACTAGTTTGCCCAGATAACTATTTTTTGTTTTTGATTTGGAGCAAATGAAGTTAGTTCTCTTTAGGGTTCTTTTGTTGAAACTAATGTAAACAGAGAATATCTTGTCTTTCACAACTACATCTCAGAGGACTCACACGTTTTCTGTGGTCCGATAGTCCTTGAAGAGTTCTTGGTAAATCCTCTCCAACACTCATCATCCTATTTATGATGCAGATCCAGATCAAAAAGCAGCTCCTGGAGAGAAGATATAGGTAAATATTATTTATTTAGATGTATTTACCTCATGTATGGCATTTATCTTCTTCGATTTGTTGCATTAAATCAATGTAGATGACACTGATTTGCTGTGTGCTTACTTTAAAATAACACAAGGAAAATGCACCTTGTCAGGATGGGTGAAAGCTAAATTTATGTATCTCCTTAAAGTTGGAATTGTGTATTCTTATGGATTTTATTACCCACAGATTGTAAATGGACACAACTATTTGTCTTCTAAGCACATCATTTTTAGATAATCATTGGAAAATTACCTCTTAAGTTCACACCAATTACCATTTAAAAATGCCATTAATATTTATGCAAACACAGTTTAAAAAAAAACTGACATCAGTAGCGGTTTAAGGCACAGGCGGACCGGACTGCGGTTAGGGGAAAAGAGCACTGCAACAAGGTTTTCCACTATTTGCCACATCTCTGTCTGTGTCGGTAAGACTGCCGCTCCCTACTGGCAGCAGCTAAAGGGCAGCCTGCTAGCTGAGAAGGTGCCATGAACCGGGAAGGGAAGGGGCGCGGGGGTAGTTCACCTCTGGGTCTCTCCCAAATTGATCGAACGGTAGGGGGGGGCAGAGGTCCACTGTACAAACGCGCTAAAGTCAACCACACCATGACTTTGTTTCATATAAGCCGACTCATTTATAATATTATATATACAGGCCGATCCTTCCTGCAAGTTTTAGTTTTCATGAATTGTATAAATGGTCCAAGAGAAAAAGGACCACATGGCCATTAAGTGTATTGGTTTAGTCTTGACTTTTGATAGTCAGCGAGACAGTGCTCGGGGATGGGCAATCTGTTGGTCATTGAGTCCCAATTAAACAGATAGATGGACAGAAAAAGGTCAAAGCAATCAGGTGCCCAATTCAGAAAAAAATGAAAGAAGACAGACAAGTCAAAGATAACATTATGTTATGTTCACTTTGTCTATGTCACCAATCTTCAGTCATTCATTCATGATGTTACAGGTTATATACGTTTGTTAGGTGTGCCGGCTATAAACTGGGACAAGAAGGGCTTAAACAAATGCCTTGCCCCCTCAGTCAATCAAATCAAAAAAACTTTATTTATACCTCAGGGAAAATTGTGGACACCATACACTCAACCACAAAATAACATCGAACATTTTACTGAGTTTTAGCTGCACATCGCTGTTATTTTCTCTGTCCGCAGTCAGTGGATAGCCAAATGGCTCCAGCAGTAAGCAGGGCAGTTTGCTCACAGAGTCAGACCGATTCATTCACAGTCCGAATCATTCAAAGAAAGACAGAGTCCTTCATGCGTATTGTTCGTTTGTCACGTGACAGCTACTATGCTGTCCTGCTTTTAATCAAACATGGCTGGAAGGATACAGACACAACTCACTTTATTATGTTGTGGATTTGCTTTCGCAGTTTTATGGCATTTTCTGTATTATATTTTGTCAGCTAAGCTGAAAAGATAAGATAAGATAAGATAGACTTTATTGATCCCGAAGGAAATTGTTTTGCCAGGGTTACAGAGTATCAAATAACAATAAACACGACACACTCATCTCACATACAACACAGTACAGTACACAATCAACATATAACAATAACCACACTACTATTTATCCCTCCTGCAGATGGAAGAGGAATTGTACAGTTTGATTGCCACAGGTAAAAAAGACCTCCTGTGGCGTTCTGTGGTGACTCTCGGTGGTCTCAGTCTCCGGCTGAAGGTGCTCTGACAGGCCATCAGCGTGGCATGTAGGGGGTGGGAGGTGTTGTCCTTGATGCTGAGCAGCTTCCTCAGCATCCTCCTCTCTGACACCTCCACCACAGACTCCAGTTCCAGTCCCAGGACAGAGCCAGCTCTCCTGATGAGCTTGTAGAGTCTGTTGGTGTCAGCCGTCCTCAGCCGGCTGCCCCAGCACGCGACAGCGTAGAAGATGGCGCTGGCGACCACAGAGTGGTAGAACATCTGCAGCATAGTCCTGCAGATGTTGAAAGATCTGAGCCTCCTGAGGAAGTACAGTCTGCTCTGACCTTTTTTGTAGACAGTGTGTGTGTTCTTTGACCAGTCCAGTTTATTGTCTATGTGGACACCGAGGTATTTGTAGTCCTCCACTATGTCCACAGCTGAGCCGTTGATGATGACGGGGTCTGGGCGGTTCCGCTGTTTCCTGAAGTCCACCACCAGCTCCTTTGTCTTCCCGACGTTAAGCTGCAGATGGTTCAGCCCACACCACT
>JAVLVB010000125.1:1617244-1673450 GCA_032876305.1 Orestias chungarensis | reverse complement strand
CACACACACACACACACACACACACACATACATCCAATGTAAAGATGTAAAGTTGGACAACCTTTATTAAAGGACCAAAAAGATCTCTCTGTCCAAGTGCCTTGATTCTCTGACCGGAATCATAGTCCATAATCTGCCGCCTCAACCAGCAATCCTATTTAGTTGAGACTCACCTCTCAAACAAACATCAATAATCAAACCAGAGTTTAACACAAAACAAGCTAAAATAATCACAAATGGGTTATCAGTAAACACTGGTGAAATGTTAGCATTATTATTAGCAGTGCAGTTGGTAGAAGAAATAAAGCCATTTAAAACAATAGTCTGTTCAGATTCAAGCTCAGCACTCATAAGTTTACAGAATAGTCATTCGGAAAGAAGGCCAGACATATTATTAGAGATACAACAAATATTATTTAGAATAAAGATGATGGGGTCAGAAATTACATTCATATGGGTACCAGCAGACTTCGGGGTGGAGGGAAATGAAGCAGCAGACAGGGCAGCGAAAAGAGCAACAGCGGGACAAATCAACTTTACAATAACGACTAGTAAATCAGAAGCAAAAAGTATGGTAAAAAAAAAACAACTAAAGGAAAGGTGGCAGAAGGAATAGAATGAAGAAAAAAAAAGGGAGATGGTTTTATAATATTCAAAAGACAGTGGGAGAAATGAGAGCAACAAGGAGAAATAGAAATGAAGAAAGATTAATAACCAGATGGAGATTGGGACCCACTGGACTTAACAGCTCACTATTTAAAATAAAGAAACACGAAACTGGAAATTGTATTTATTGTGGAGAAGCAGAAACAATAGAACATGTAATTTTAATATGTGGAAAATATGAGCAAAAGAGAAAATACATGATTGAGGAGTTTAGAAGAAACTAAGAAACATTTAACATAATACACTAGTTACAAAAAGATACAGGAAGCAAAAGCTGTCAGATTTTAGTTAGATTTTTCAAAAAAACAAAGTTAATAGATAGGATATGATTATGGTATTAGTTTTGTTTTATTTTTGTGTTTTTTTATTTCATTTTTTAGTAATTTATTTATTTTTTGTTTATTTATTTATGAAGGTGCGGGGAAGGAGTAGCAAACAAGCAAAAATATATGGAGATATAGTTTACGAAAATAATCACATAAGATAGACAGCAACAACCAAATGCATTTTGACCCACACTCCATTCCAGTAGGTGGCGGTAATGCGCACCAAAAGTTGCTTGCCAACCGCCAATAAATTCTATGTAGAAGAAGAAGAAGAACAAAACGTCAAATATAATTAATAGGATAGGGATAGCTATTATTGTGGCACACTTTAATATTAAAGTAGGGGGAAGGGTTAGTGATGGTGTATCAGTTTATTCAGGTGAAATGCTCGCGTTTCTTTTAGCAGTATATGGGTACCAGCACATCAACAGTTGGTTGAGAACCTAAGAAAGATGAAAACGAGGTTGGATGTTGTGGAAATGTTGTTGAGACAATCAGGAAGTAGAGTATACCAGGTCTTATTTTATTTTTTTAAACGGTGAAATTTATATGAAATAATTTAGAGGTTTAACATATAGGATAAGATGTAGGCATACCTTCTTTTTATTTTTATTTTACTTTTGTCAAGCGATCCCACTCCTCACCAGTCGGTGGCGCTAATGCCTCCATAAGTTGTTTGCAAACCGCCAACAAAAAAGAAGAAGAAGAACAGAACCTCACTTCCGCAATCATCATCTGACGTGTCTAAAAAACAGTTTGCCACCGGCTTATGGATTTTTTTTTTTTTTACTAGTGGGACATTTATCATACATTTAACTGGTAAGCTGGTGACATTTGATATTTTCTGCCGTAGACTTAAGGGCCTGAGTTTCTTTTACAGCTTACCGTCGCTGCTCTCATCTCACCGAGTGTGTGTGTAATTAAACCCAGGTACGCGGTGTCAAGATGTTGGATTTCTTCACCATCTTCAGCAAAGGGGGGATCGTGCTGTGGTGCTTCCAGGGCGCCGGGGTTAGCGAGTCTTTCACGGGGCCAGTCAACGCTCTGATCCGCTCGGTGATCCTTCAGGTGAGGCCAGACTCGGTGTATGAAACGTTCCCTTTAAATGTCCTTTTTTCTAAACTGTCCAGCCTGCTCACGGCGGCTACTGCTTAGCTAGTGCTTAGCACGCAGCACCTGCTAGCCGTTAGCCTCATTCGAATCAAGTAAACAAACATGTTTTTCTCTTTAAAAGTGAACTATTGTATACATTTATTTATTCTTTATATTTGAAAGACAATTGACACGTTTTTTTATGCTAAAATAAAGTAATTTTTTCCTCTACCTTGTTTCATAATTGTGTTTTTTTTTGTTTTAACAGGAACGTGGTGGGAACAAGTCCTTCACTCACGAAGCTCTGAGTCTAAAATACAAGCTGGACAATGAGTTTGAGTTGATATTCGTGGTGAGTCTTAAATGGGAAGGAAAAAACAACCATGAAGGCTAACCTAGTGCTTATAATTTATGCCTTACCAATTAATATGCTTGATCTTCTGTCGTTCCAACCAGGTGGGTTTTCAGAAGATCCTCACGCTGACCTATGTGGACAAGTTTATAGACGATGTCCAGCTTCACTTCAGGGATCGCTATAAGAACGAGCTGGAGCAAAGGGGAGCTCTGAAGCTTCTCAACAGCACCTTCAACTTTGCGGATGGGTTCAAGAAACTCCTCAGGTAAGCGGACAGCCATGTTTCGGTAGACTTGACGCTGCATCATACAATGGTCAAGGTTTGTTTTTATTTATTTTTAATTTCACGTTGTTTGTTTCTGCATGAAAAAAAAATAGAAAAATTGAATCTTCAATGTCCCTGATCAAAAAACAAGCCCCAATCATAATCTATACTGAGAGCCTTATATTAATAGAATAAGAATAAGACTAAGAACATTTTTAGATTGTGGACGGATACACGTAAAAACTTTGGGATGCTTATTCATAGCCGCACTGAAAACAAGGTTCTTTTCCTATTATCAGTCTGTTTTCTTTGGATTTGTGTTTTACATTATAATTGTATCTTTATGTGAAAAAGCATTAGTCTGAAGAGATTTTGTTCTCACTCTGCACATAAGACAACGATTCTTTGCTGGAAACTAGCCTAAACAAATAAAGCAGTTTGCCAAGTTTCCATACACATCTAATTTCTCACCTGTTTACATAAAAAATCTGTTATGTGAGCATGTTGCAAAGGCTTTTGTACGTCAGTGCGAGTGTTCGTGTGTAATCCTGAGCTGTTTCCTACATTTTCAGTCTCTTTCGTCATGTTGATCAAATTTATAATATTGAACAGTCTCAGCCTCCACAACATTTTTATATAGCCCTGATGCAACTACAGCAGATGCCTGAAAAAGCTAGATAAAATTACTTCTATGCTAAGTCACAAAAGAAGATTTTTTATGTGATACGGATGAGAGTAGCCTTCTCTAAAGCAGGGAATGAGAGGAGACTGCACTGAGATGTGAAATACTCAAACGCTCTGATTCCAATTCTCCGCTGTCCCAATAGAGAGGCAGAGCAAACCAGCAAAGCTCGAAGCCCCGTCCCCATGCGAACATTTAAGGAATCTGAGAAATCCCAAAAAACTGTGAAGTCCATGATCGAGACGAAGGGTGGAGATAAGGCGAAGGAGCATGGAGGCAAAAAGAATAAAAATACCAAAAAGGAGGGTAAGGGGCGCTCCACTTCGGTTGATTTCGAGTAGTGGTCGTGTCTTTGATCTCGGCTCGAGCATAATGGACTGTTGTTTGTCAAGCTCCTGCAGTTGAGTCTGCTAAGGTGGATCAAGTCAAGGCCGCACCTTGCCAGAAGACTGTTGTAAATGGTAACCAAGGTTTAACTCCCGAGGAGATCATGCAGAAGAAGAGGGAGGATTTCTTCCGCAAGCGCATGATGGGACCTCCTGAAAAAACTGGGTGAGGAAGCTGATTGTTTTCTAATCCAATCAGGATGGTACAAAAACAGGCTATGTAGCCATCCCTTTTCTTTGCTTGGTCTTCATTTTCATACAATCCCTGCTTACAGCAAATCCCCAAAGCCCCAAAAACCAAAGGAGAAGGCGAACCGTGTTTGGAACAATGGGGGCAGCAGCGCCAAGAACCTGGACTACAGCAACAAGAACGGAGAAACTTCTCCCGGGGACTGCGAAAGGAATCTGGAGGGGCAGTTTGACCCGGTAAGTTTGACCTGATCCGTACCGTTCCACGCCTCTTCTTAGGTTAAGAGCTATTGTGAATATCATAATTTCAGGAAATGCAGCTCAGCTCCATGAAGGGCGACCTGTTGTCTGTGGACTACGAGTCCAGTGAGGAGGGAGAGATGGAGGAGGAGGAGGAGGAGGAGGAGGAAGAAGAAGAAGTGGTTGTCAGTCAATCCAGCAAAACTAGGTGAAGTGTTTCTGCACACAAATACATCTCTATAAAGTAGAATATTAATCAAATATTAATTTTCTGTATTGTTTCCCTAGACCCAAGAAAAGCGGCGGTTTTGGGGGGATGTTTGGAATGCTGAAGGGTCTAGTTGGCTCCAAGAGTCTCTCTCGGGAGGACATGGAGTCAGTGCTGGAGAAAATGAAGGACCACCTCATCGGTAGGGTCGCATGTCTCTTTTCTGTCATTGACAACTGCATTCGATTAAAAGCTGTCTTAGGTTGCCATGAATGTTTTCTGTTGTCATTCGTCAGCAAAGAATGTTGCAGCTGATATTTCCTCCCAGCTGTGTGAATCTGTTGCCAAGAAACTGGAGGGTAAAGTCATGGGCACGTTCACCAGTAAGTGCTTTCACCACACCCTCATCTCAGTCCTGATCCTCTCTCTGACGTAACCTTTTTATAATTGATTTTTAAATCCTGGCTGCTGTTTTGTAAGAGCTGCACGTGTCCTGGGAACAGAAATACGAGGATTTGTCTCTCTTTTTATCTTAATAATTGACACATTTTGTGTAGATGATTAATAAAACTAGGCTATTTATTAGTTTTTTATGATTTGAGCTGCACAGAACAGCACAGCCACTTGTTGCAGGTCATCATTAGCCAGTCTGGGACTAAATGGATCTTCAAACAGTCTGGTGATCCATAAGTAGTTTATTACCTAAATCTGTGCAAAGTCTTCTTAAAACAAAGTTATTCATTATGTTTTGAAATACTTAGAGATCGCTCTTTGTTCTATTTTAGTATTTTTCTTTAACTTATCTTAGTGACTTAAGTGTATTTTCTTTTTTCCTTTCTATATTTAAACCTTAATTCATTTCTATCTGTGCATCACTTTGTTGTTGCTGGTTTAAAGTCTTGTATGTAGTATTAGTAGAGGTAAGGAAGTTCAAACCATCCCTTCCATTAATCACAACAGGCAAGGCTCATATCCCCGACTTTCAGCGTTTTTGTTCAGCGTTCAGGTGTGGCAAAAGTAAATGAGGTGGATTAGCAATGCTTTCCAAAAAGTACAGATGTCATCTAGGGCGAGCTACTAATATCAAAACAGTCGCACAGATTTGATGATTGTTTCTCCCAACAGCATCATCATCATCCATTTACTCTGAACAGACTTGAGTATGATCATGACATAAGTTATGGAAATGGTTATGTATACCCTTTTCAAAAGAAAGTTTTGAATTGAACTAAATTTCAACAGAAAAGTTTTTAGTGGTCTTGGTGAGACCACCTGGATTAGGGTTTTGTTTACCTTTTATTTAGATGAGTTTTCTGTGGATCTTTATCTCTGGAGTTGAGACTGAATTTTTACATATTATGTTGGAAAAAAACAAAACAAAAGCACAAAGAAGTGATAAATTGATATGAAAATCATATATTCACCAAAACTTCACCGTATGATTTGATTGTCTCTTATTACGCTTCTTGATGTAGGTGACCTTCAAGTAAAAATGTTTGTATGTTTGTTTTCGCCTTTGTCTGGAATAACACAAATGTTAAGGGATCCATATTGATAACGGAACCTTGGGTTTGTTTACAGCTGTGGCCTCGACGGTGAAGCAGGCCCTGCAGGACTCCTTGGTGCAGATCCTGCAGCCCAAGCGCAGGGTTGACATCCTGAGGGATGTCATGGAGGCCCAGACTCAGCGCAGGCCTTTCGTAATCACATTTTGTGGCGTCAACGGGGTTGGAAAGTCTACCAACCTAGCCAAGGTGAGTTAAATAGTTCAGAACGCCTTTGCCTTCTCCTCTTAATTGATTTTTGGATAGTATTCTTTGCAACAACTCAAAATTCTAGTGAACATCATTGACGTTCTTTTATAGCAATTAAGTTTGGAGTACGGACAAAGAGACAGGCAATTATTACAAGTTAATTCTGAGATTGTTCAACACATTTCTCCACATCCTACTAGGACAACGCAGTTGTTCCTCTAATGTTCTGTTACCCCTCTCCCTGTCTCGGCCCAGATCTCCTACTGGCTAATTGAGAACGGTTTCAGTGTGCTGATCGCAGCTTGCGACACATTTCGCGCGGGCGCGGTGGAGCAGCTTCGTACCCATCAGCGCCGCCTGAACTCTCTGCATCCCCCAGAGAAGCACGGAGGTCGCCCAGTCGTCCAGCTCTATGAGAAGGGCTACGGGAAAGATGCAGCTGGGATTGCGATGGAGGCCATTGCCTATGGTAAGGGACATTATCCCTATTTGGATCCTTTGTGGTGGGGTGGGGGGGGGGGTGAAGTCCTTGATGGTTTTTGCTCCAGGACTAGTGATCAGATTCTAACTGTCCGCGTTTGATCTGTGCCCCCACCTCAGCTCGGAACCAGACTTTCGATGTGGTGCTGGTAGACACTGCAGGGCGAATGCAGGACAACGCCCCACTAATGACGGCATTGGCCAAACTTATTGCCGTCAACATGCCTGATTTGGTGCTGTTTGTTGGAGAAGCTCTGGTGGGCAATGAAGCAGTTGACCAGCTGGTAAGATCAACAGTTTGGCCTCCGTATTAACACACGACTGTTCTGATCTCTATTAAGTCATTTTCCCCAAAAACCTTGGTTTCAAATAAATGATTAAACTGCCCACCAGAGGGCAGTGTTGCTAGACATACCTGGTGTTTCATAAGAAACCAGTTTTCGTGTTTACACAGATGTCTCCTCTCCTCCTCAGTCGTCCTGTAAACATCACTCGGCTGAAAAGATTAATTTATGCATGATCTCCTCAGATTTTTGCTGAATATTTCAGCCTTCTCCACTTTGTGTCCTCAGGTGAAGTTTAACCAGGCTCTGGCGGACCACTCCATGTCCGACAAGCCTCGTCTCATCGATGGAATTGTTCTCACAAAGTTTGACACCATCGATGACAAGGTATGGATCGCCTTTCTGTCTCATGAGCCATCTCGGCTTGGAACGCCAAGGACCCTTCACAATTCGCCTTCCTCCCCCACAGGTTGGTGCGGCCATCTCCATGACTTACATCACAGGCCAGCCCATTGTGTTCGTGGGCACGGGGCAGACCTACAACGACCTGCGCAGCCTCAACGCCCGCGCCGTGGTCAGCGCCCTGATGAAGGCCTAACGCTCCAACGGCACCATAAGACGTCAGAGCGCCGCTCGCCTGCCTCTTCATGCTTGTGTCCTGTCCACCCAACCTTGCATTTAATAAACTCAAGAGACGGACTGATGGTGCACTTCAAGAGAAGGCTTTTCCATTAAATCTGGTGGAGCCTTCCTATTGAATAGTTATTTATTTTTGGGCCAAAGGAGTCTTATTTAGGATCAACTAACACGGCATTGTAACTGGACCTCGGTTGAATCACTATATTAATGGTTCTGGCAGAAAAACCTGTGTTTTAGTCCCTCGGTTATCTCCGCTCAACGGAAATTGGGTTCCCTGTTCCTAAGGCAAGCTTAGCAACCATAGTGCCTCTCTCTTTCGATCTTAGGTAATACATTACATGGATGGCTACTTACCAGCTGGAGTTAAGAATCAGCATTTACACGTTAACAAACTAAACTGCCAAGAAAGCCAGGTTAGCCATGGATTAGAAAGATAAGTATTATTGGTTGTCCTCTATATAAATCAGCACGCCATAATTTACCATCTTTGCTGTCTTGGTTTCATTTGGATGTTTCCAAATTAAATCAACTTCTACAGATCTTCACATACAGCCCCTCCAAACTTGATCGTCATAAAGTGAAAGTATACGTTATACAGGAGTATTTATATCCATTTGACCTTTTCACATTTTGTTACCCTACAACCACGAACGCTGCAGTTTGATTTTACGTGGTAGAGTAAAATCAAAGTAAATTAGGTAAAAACAGCAAAGTAAAATTGCCTTTGCAGTCGCCTCACCCTGTCAGCTTGGGATGTTTTAGGAAGCAAATGGTTAGTTTGTAGAAAATAGTTTGTTTTTTGTTTCCATGAACTTCATGTTGTTCCATTATGTAAATCCCCAAATAAGTTTTTGGTTGTAAGGTTACAAAATGTGATAAATGTTTAAGAGGTTTGAATACTTCTGTAAGCTACATTAAATCTGTTTTTACCTGTGTTGGTCTCACACGCTCGTCCGAGACGACGTGGTTTTTTTTAAATCAAAGCTACATGACCCTTTGTTTTATTTCCCCCCCCTTTTGATTTTTTTCTTTTTCAGAGAAAATTATGTTTTAATGATCTTCAGCCTATATCCTGTTAAGGTGTGGTAGTGCAATAGGAGAAAAATCAAAGGTCAAACATTCATTTTGAACTAATTTATGAGAATGTAAACATTTCTTAATAAAGCTGCTATATGCCGAGTCGGCCTGGAGAGTGGGACTTGATTCACTAAAGGAGGAGCTCAAAGTAGCAGGAATGCATTGGTCGTCCAGGGTTACAAGTAGGTTGAATAGGATAACAAAAGTTGTTTTGTTTGTTTTTTTAAATAGTTCTTATAAATACTACACAAGAAACACATGCAGGATTTAAAAATACATAAAAAGCTTACAAAACACTGTTTTACACAAAAGAGGCAGAACTGCTGAGAACAGCCAGTTGACCTTCGTAGGTAGCACAAGCTCATTTCCACTATCGCATTTCTGAAAAATTAGGCCTCACCCATCCCTTAATTATTCTGGTAAGTGGGTTCGGCCTGACAGATTAAATCCATCAACGCAAGGCTTCAAGGCAGGAGCCAGAACTGAGACGTACCCCAAGGTAACGCATTTTTATCGATGCAGATCTAAATTGCTGTGAGTCTGAAGTGAGAACATCCCGGTTTGTCCTCTTGAGTAACTAGTATTTAGTTTTCAGGTCAACCAAGAATCATCTAAGAAATATTACACCGTACAGCACTTGGTGAACTAGTCCCAGCATAAGCCAGATAAAGAAAAAGTGATCCCACATTTTTTTTTTTTTTTCACCAAATCTGGTGAGGGAGGAAAACCAAAGAAATCAAAAGACGTTCCTCCAGATACTTTCCAAGCAGTAAGGAAACAAAAGTTTTAGGCAAAGTTTTAGTGAACGTCTATCGAAAGCGGCAGCTTCTCAAAGTGAGGCGGTTGCGCCAGGTCCTAACCCTGGAGGAGGTTTTTCTGTGTGCTGAAACCATTCTGCTGTTCTTCTGGGTTTTGTGAAGGCGATCCTGTGGATCAAAAGAAAAGTGGATACATTTATTAGAGCAATTCTAAATATAAAACATGCCATTTTGATCTGTGCTATATTAGGAACAATATTACAATCAGGATATCTGTAGCAATTAAAAGTATTAAAATCCAGATTGTTGAATCCTTTTTATTTTTAAATTATGGAAACTGTTACTTCTCCTTATGGTTGTTACAATAGATTCACTATATCATGCACATTAGACAAAACTAGTCATATAGAAATCAAAATTCTGAACTAAACTTCATTATATTCGCAGAAGGCAAATTTTTTAGTTTTAAAGGGACATGATTAGTCAAAGCTAGTAAATTTAAATACTGCTGTAATTTAGGCTTGGGCATCTATGATAAACTTCATTTAGAAACATTAACAAATCATGATTTTCTGTCCATCTCATATGTTTCAGTAGTCTTTCAAATATATATTTATTATTTCATGTTTTTAATCACATGTACAGGAGCACAGTTCCCTTTTTGGACTGTGGGAGGAAGCTGGAGTACATAAAGTGCTGTAAAAACATATTTGCTTTCGTAAAGATTTTTATTTTTATTCATTTTTTTGCTGCTGTCAGACTTAAATGTTTTAAATCAAATAGATTTAATGTTACGCACAAAGATAACAAAAGCTGTTTTCATACAATTACATTTATGAAACTAAGAACCTAAACTTCCAAAAATGTAACGCAATAACTTTTCAATATAGATTTGTTCTGTATAGAACAGGGGTGCCCACACTTTTCCAGCTGGCAAGCTACTTATCCAATGGGATCTACCCACAAGAAAAGAAAAAAAAGCACAACGTATTATATATCATATTATTTAAATAATTTAAAAAATCATTATTTTATATTTTGTGTTTTTTAATTCGAAGATACTAAATAACAGTTTGTTTTGCATAGCTGCAATAACCCACTAATTGATATACTCTCGATCGACGTATCGGGCCCCCTGGTATAGAGGAAAATGCATAAAACTTGACCAGATGTTCCAGATGCTTTCTAGCAGTGTTTTTTTTTTTTTTAAATGAAGGGGGAGTTTGACTTTTGTAGTTGGTTTGCATGAGCTTTTTTTTCTCCTTTTAACAGGAAAAAAATAAATCCAAAACAAGGAATCTGTGAGGCAAGAAATATGTTTTCAGAGCACAGCAGACATTCCTACATTCAGATATAAAAACTAAGACTCCCTGACTAAATCGTTGCCTAAGACAAAGCCCATGTTAGAAAAAGAAAATGTTGTCAGAGAGCTTACCCCAGCCGTTGGTGGACACGTCGCGGTTGCAGATCTCGTTGGCCAGCCTCTCAAAGTACTCGGGCAGGTCGCCGTATTCGTCGCCGTAGGAGATTACCTTGATGCCCTTGTCCAGCATGTTATCACGCAGCTTCTTGAACTCTCCCACATCCTCCCGCCGCACGAGCATGAAATGCTCCAGGTCCGACTTGTGTTTGACCGCCTCTAGGAACAGAGCCTGGAAAGTTGTGTCGTCCACAGTGCGTCCGCAGCCGAGAAACACGAAGGATTTGGTCTCGTACAACTTTTGGATCTCCCGCTGTGAAACAAAACAAATAATACTTAGTACCTTTAAACAGCATCTAACCAAAGCAAACACAAAGAAAAGTCTGGGGCTCACCATAACCTCAGTGTTCCTCAGTACATTCTGGTAGCCAGCAGGGTGCAGTACAATACCACAGGGGTTGGTGTAAACGCCATGAATATGCAGAACACTCAACCTGCGTTTCTCCTGGGCCCACTCCAACACCTAGAAACGGACACACTTAACGGACCACTGCACAAAATCCTGTTCTGGCTGGGCAAGGCGTACGATCGCCCAGCGGTAGCGAGAGAACATTTGCCCCAGCGGAGACGAGGCATAAATACCATGGCTGAGAGGCAAAGCATCAGGTCACTCTCCCGTCTAATGTGTGCCTGACTTGACTCTCATCTCAGGAGTAAGTAGATAAGAGGAGAGCTCTTTGTAGAAAACCGACTCCTGTTCAGCGCGGCGGTAAACCGAAAGCAAACACGGTTACATCCACAGAGTTTGACATTGGTGGCTTGAACTTTAATGTTCTTCCACCTGTCGGAAACAAAAAAAGGGCTCAACTTTGTTTCAAGCAGCAAACGAGGAACTTCGCTATCATGCAATGTCCTAAAAAGGAAGTTTTGTTTGCAAATTCCACATCGAGGTTTAGCAGAAACACTTTTCATTGTGGTCAAAAGCATTTTGCAAAAAAAAAAAACCAACCAGTATTTGCCACAGGTCATTATTTTAGGCTGCTCTATGAGATCTACATAGTAAACTAGTACTTACTACTGAATATGCATCAGTGACCTTTGCACTTGTTTAGGGGAAAACAAAAACAGCTGACATCATGCATTGTTGCAGATCAATTAGTTCCACAACACAGTGGAAGCAGAGGTTACCTTCTTCTCATCCGTCAGGTCTAAGGACTCCAGCTTGGTGCCCTGGTGGGCTGCGTAGATCTCCAGCAGGTTGTCGAAGTTGGTGGTGAGCACCAGCGCGCCGCTCTCCATCAGCTGCAGCACCGATCGCAAGAGGTGTTTGCCCGCGTGCTCCATCTTGCACTCCAAGTTGTCAAACACCTCGTACAGGCAGTCTTTAAAGAACGTCGAGCGGACATTTCCCGTCCTCTGGGAAACACAAAATATTGGAACAATTCACCCTTACAGTACTTTTTTGATAAAGTGTACAAGAAAATGCAAGAAGGAATGACATAAAATGTAGGTGGTGGTTAAATGAATCCGCCTGTAGCCCTGTTACAAGAGGTGGGTAGTAACTAGTTTGTTACATATATGTGAACTACGTTCAGTGAAATGTAAAACTTTATGAGCGTTCTGCAGTAATATTCTTTTTACTTTTACTTGAGAAATATCTTAAAAATTTGCAGTATCCCGAATAGCTTTACCACTAACGTTCAGTTTATGTTTTAACCACCATTGCATTACTAAAGGACAACATTATTGTTTTTAAATTTGTTGGTTTTTTTTATCCGTTAAGCCCCCTGTGCCATTTGGAGGTCAGGTGATGAAACAGTAAATAGTGAAAGTTGTAAAATATTTATTCTTAACTGTTGGTTTTATACCAGCTTTGAGGAAATGATGGAAAGAATGCATTTCTTCTTATCAAGTTAATTATTGTGCTAATTTGTTTTTACTCATTTTAGGTTTTTAGTCATAATTGTTATTGTATCACATTAAATATTAGGATGAAACAAGCTCTGTATTTGACTGGTCATTTTACGGAATACTTTTTGACTCCTACTTGAGAAATCTTTGGAAATTTATTTTTTACTTTTACTATTAAACATGAACTGAAATAATGGGAATCTTATCTTTATGATTATTCTACCTTCCCCATTACATTTCTAGTTGCATAAACCGTTTTAAGGAACGCTAGATTAATATATTGACAAGTTTAGATAAGTCGCTATTTTTGGCAGTCATTTCCTGGTCTGTGATGATCAACGCACTGCTTTCCTTTAAAAGCTGACATAAGACACATTATCAGCCTGGGACTTTCCCCCCCGCCCCGAATTAAATGTTTATATATTACTACATGCAAAATGTTTTAGATTTTACTTTGTATATGTAGTAAATGTGTCCTAGAAAGTTAGATGTGAGATTAAAAGGCAGTAGCAGTAGTCATTTCCATTATGATGAGTGAGTCTGTATCACATTAAATCTATGCCTGCGGAGACTAAGCTAAGGATTATTAACTAGATTTAAATGCCCACCCTCGTTTCACCCACCGCCAACACCCCCTCATCCTTTCAGCTGAGCTGATCACCATCTAGTCGTCAGGACTTTATATCATATTAGACCTACTTGCCGTTAAACATACATCACAAGTATAGCAAAGATGATACTAGCTGGGAAGTTTGAGAAGCCATCTGCTCTGCAAATAAGCAGCCGACTGCTATCAGGCAGTCGCCTGCTTATCTTATATATGTCGGTATGGCGGCCCTTTAAAAAAAAGACAAAACAACAAAAAACAAAACAAAATATTTTGTTTTTTTGCTTATAAAATAACAAAAAAAAAAAACTATTAGGTCATTTTTAAGTATCTAGCAGTCAGTGAAGATGAAGTTCAGGTGTTCTGAAAACCTTAAAACTAAATAGGTTTCAAATAAAAGCTTTGTGTCCTTTTTTGCACAGGAGTCTTTATAGTTCCTAGAAGGTCGAAATTTCAGAAAAATACATTTAAGTAAAGTGGATTAAAAAAAAGACAGCACATATAATTTAGGATCCAGCCAACCTCCTTTCATTGTCAGATATTCAGTGGAGCAGGAATGTTAGACTTGTTTGAACATGAGGATAATTATTAATTTGGCCAGCGCAGAACTAAAGTATATTAAAGAAATGTATCAAGGCCTTCAAACAAAGTTGGCCGAATGTCAACTCAACCTTTTAACTCAAAAAAAAAGCCTTTTGATCAGACTGACTTATGATCCAGTGTGACCAGACCGTGTGTAAATCAAGTCACTTGCAATTAAAATGTGTCGCCAAGAACTGAGGTGACCTGAAGGAGGATTATTTATTTGAAAACAAAAGTCAACTCTTTCTAAGTTTTAGTTTGTGAAAAATCAGGGTTTATTTTAAAAACCTTTTCGAACTAAATCACAACCAAACCAGAAATTTGCTGCAGATACTTGTATTGTTTTACATAATTCAGGCTTTTAATATGGAATCTGTTGTAATGACTGACAAATGGATGGATAAACAAAATTATTAGATAATAGAATGGGGAATAAAGTCTGGAAATTCAACTTTCCCATAATTAAAATTCCAAACTACCCAGCCTGCATAGCTAACCAAATTTTAGCTAAAGCTTTAACGCTTAGTTGTGTGTTGGATTTCAACATCTTTACTGGTCCGACGTTCGATTCGCCTCCCTGATCCGTTCCACGACTACTTAAGCGGCAGCTCACACCGCATTATTCTATGTAAAGATTACTCTGTGTCACTGTGCAGCGCAAATCTGGTCCTTACCTTGAATAGGGGGTTACAAAAAAGTGACGAAGGAGCCGGTACTATAGCTTAGAATAGCAAGGGCTAGGGGAGGGACCAAGGTGATCCACGATTGGGAGGAAATACTTCCAAAGATTACAGTTCTAATGGGTTAAACAGCAGGAAGTCCTTTCCACAGGAAGAAGCTCATTATCCATGGCTAGTGTCCGCAGCACCCATCCTGACCACCGTGTCCTTGGGCTGACACACATCTTACGTAATAACCGACTGAAGAACAAATAAACGGCTCTGCTCCTTCAAAGTCTCCATCCGAAACAAATCTGATCATGTTTCGGTCACGAACAAGCCTCACAGATTGCTTTCAACAATGATTGGTGTAAACATAATTAATGATTAGGCATTCATAATTTTTTAACAAACAAATTAATATTTGCTTTCTCACTCAACGCAGCACACGCATTAAGAGCCAGGCTCTTGCCAGACTCCTTACTTCTACCAGGCAAAGAAACTTGGCTGACACACAAATCCATGAAAGTGGGTTTAACCTCTAAATGGCTGTAAGGCAGATGTCTCACTCTCGGGCGCATATTAGCATTCCAAGGAAAAGGGACAAACAAAGACAGCGGTTTAAATGCTAAAACGTCATTTAGCGGGTCGTCTTTCCAGGATAAGTGGGAGATAAACGTTTGCATGAGTTTTGTGAATGGAGCGGCAACACATTCACTTTCTCTGCTGTGTCCCACTGTAGTCACAGGTGGAGGCTTTAAATCCATCTGAATGGAAAATATGGGCTTCAGAAGGGGTGTGGAGGGAGGGGAGGGGGGAGCTGGTTCACATTGTTCTATGTTTGTTTGTTTTTGTTTTTTTCTTCCCTGCTGCCCGCTGCGCTGGACCCCGCTGTGTCTGCAGCCAACGGCAGTGGGGCTGTGTCTGCGCGACTGTGGATTGAATTGAACGTGACGGATAAAGCCATAAAAGCGTTGTTTGTTCCCTTTGTCCCAGCCGGCTGAGGGCTGAAACAAAGCCTGTTTTTATCAATGTCAAAGGTGCGATGAGACATGACTAACACAGGAGGTAAACGGCATTAAGACTCCCATCTGCCAAACGGGTTCCAGATCAGACCGGTCCTGTTGTCCATTAATCCCGCCTCTATTTTTTTTTATGCGTTAGTTTTAATCCAAACTGATAAAAAGTAAAAAAAATCCCTTTTCTGAGATTGTTTGTTATCGAAAGAGAAATAAATTTCTGTCAGGGAT
This sequence comes from Orestias chungarensis, assembly GCA_032876305.1. Lineage (NCBI taxonomy): Eukaryota > Metazoa > Chordata > Actinopteri > Cyprinodontiformes > Cyprinodontidae > Orestias > Orestias chungarensis. Next base: position 1,657,620 of record JAVLVB010000125.1, on the reverse strand, counting down.
CGCACAAACAAGTTTATAAGTCGGGCCCGATAGGGAGGTCAGCATAACAGACATCAACTCAAGTAACACAAAATGACCTGACAAATGAGACATGAGAGAAAATTGAATAATTTACATACAAAGATTTGACTAACAAAACCAATAGACAGACTAGTAACCTAATAAGTAACCTGTAAACAAAGTAAATACTACTGGGTCAGAACTTTCCTCCCAAAAAACAAGAAAACTGAACATACAATGAACACAACACTTCCCGCCTTTACGGAAAATAGAAAATGTTCATTTGTTATCGTTTACATCTATTCTAGCTAACAATAAATTAAACAATTACTAATAATCCACTGGTCTTATGTGTGGCAGCAGGAAAAGTCGTCTCAACTAACAAACGATCGTTGTAAATATTGCAATTTGGCATCATGGTTGGTTAGTAGGAAGTGCCTTTGAATTAAGACTTTTACTGGACCACATGGAAAAATTAAATGAAATCCTTGTTTATGGCACCTAACAGGATTTGTAATATCTAGGGGTTTATGTAATTTTGTCGCTTCCAATACGATACTGATATTGAAGTCTTAAGGTTTGCCCAATGCTGATTCTGACCCGATACAATATCGGCATGAATCATACACACTTTTACAACAACCGTCATTGGTCCCACACATTGCTACTTGTAAGCAAACGCTGCTGCATGACGTAAAGAAGCTGCTAAATAGAAATGGTGCCGCAGATTAAACGCTGCAACAGGCTGTTTGTGCTGGAGTGAGATTTTAGATGCAGTCCAATTTAATCAGATTTTTTATTGTGATATCGGAAAGATATCTGATATTTGTATTGGATCCGAACCTAATCTTAAAACTGTTAATCAGCCTTGTTCATGCAACTTGTAGGCCTGATTTAAAAGGACATAATACCCATTTGTTACAAACATCAATGAGTTTAAAGGGGGAGGATTGTGATGATATAAGCTACAGAGAAATTATATAGATGTTGCTAAATTCAACACAGAGGTCTTGTCGTTGTGAGCATGGTGAATTTTAGCATTATTATGCACAACTCTAAAACAGCAGAACTGAAAGATAAATCAAACTAGATATTAGAAGGAATTCTTAGGTTCTATAACTTAACTTTCTTCTGCTAGGGAATTTCTGATAAAAGAGTACAAACATGTAATAAAATAACCAAAGGAGATAAATCTATTGGGTTTTTCTCAACTGGTAAAAATTCTAAATAATAATAATAATAGCATAAAAAAGGGCTCAGAAAGCAAAAAGGACAATGCAGACTTGAATTATTGACTTACTGAATTATTAACTATTGTAGACTTTCAGGAAGTGTAACTCTGCTTTTTAAGTTCTCTTACTTTCACTTTTTTATTACCATATTGAGCTGAAGGACTGAATAGTAAATAGGTGAAACTGTAACAAAAGTCTGCTGAAACGTGAGAAAGACCTTCAACTGCCCAAAGACTTGCATTCAAGAACCACTAAACCTTTTGATCAAAACGTCATGATGTGCGTTTGCATTGATCGTATATAACAAAAAAGCAGTCAGGTCTTATCTAATGACAAAGTTCTGTGAGAAAGAAGGGATAAAAAGTCTCGACGTGAATCTGTGGAAGTAAAAACAGAACGCCCATGGATCAGGAAAGTTCACCGGCAGTGTTGGCAGCGCCGCATATGTTTGTGCATGTGCAAAACACAGAGTTAGCAAAAGGGAAGAAAGGAAAAGCGATTCAGACAGTCTTACCGGGGAAAGTTTCTGAATGAGGTCATGGGCCACATGCACCAAATTCTTATCTTCCTGCATGTGTTTCTGGAAACGCCGGTTCTCCTCCTCCTCCAGCAGATCAAAATCATTGGCTGCGTCCAGCAGGGCTTGTATAAGTCCCTTCCAAGAGCGGAGGGCAGGAACCTGCGGAGCCACCGCCGAGCTCACTCCCGTGCCGATCACCAGGACGAGCTCTGGGGCTCTCTTGGTCTTCAGGCTGGGCAGCAGTTTCCTTTTGGGGAAACAGGAATACCATTTTCCGACAGTATGAAGGTTAAACAAAGCGTTTCCATGCATGCTAGCAAGCATTTTGCAACTAACTAGGACCGGCAAAGATTTTAATCAGCTCTGCTTGGAAATCCTGAATATGCACTAGAGACGGTGTACAGGTGCTTACCTGGGCTTTAGCTTTTTAGCATTCGACTCTGCATCCTGAGAATCAGCTGCAGGTCGCTTCTCAGCCTTCACTGCTACAACAGATGCCATTCAGCTCCTGCAACAAACATTACCTACCCATTAAAAATCGCTAAGGAAGCTGGTGTGGTCAAAGTACACAATGGCTGAGTCACGCAGGTTTTCAACAGTGTGGACTAGTTAGGAAATCATTTTCCAGGTCAATGGAAAGGACTATTTTGTTACATATAGTTAAGGACAATGCAAGCTTTTCTTTCTCTCAAAATACTCCAAACCATCAGAATTGATCTCATTTGTCAACTATTAAAATGAGCTGCAAGTAAATGCAATATTACTGTAAACCGTACTTCTCTATATGCTCCTCGCGCAGACGTTCACATGCAAAAACATTCTGCTTACAGTTAAAGCTTTAATGTTACAACCACAACGACTTAATTAGACATTTTGCAAATTTCAACAATACAAACTGAATCAGGGAAAGGCAGCACTTGGATGCTCTTGCTGGATAATCATCAGGGTAAACTGTTTTTTTTTAAATGTGATTTAAAGTGGTGTTGCATATATTTTTTTAAATGTGAATCTTGGCTAGGTCTCTTTTGAAAGATCCACATTCAACAAAACAAAATTAATTAATTAATGGGTCAACATTTGATTGTTGGGCTGCGCGAAATTAAAACCTATTCCAGTGGTTATATCAGCTTATATAAAACCAGATCGGCCTCTTATAATTATTTTTTTCCTTATCCCTCATTATGAGGCGTTAAAACAAAAAAGCTCTCTGATCTTAGAGGCTCTTAAGTACCAACATCTGTGAGATGAGCATTCATTGCCTCTAGCTGTGAGACTCCTCCAACAGGTAGAGCCAACTTATTGGTATGCAAAATATGCAATAACAACCAGCAATTACTGCATAGCAGTCTTTTTTTAGTAATATTAGAGTGATATTGCAAAGACCATGACTGTGATGTTGTGCAGCCCTGGTCTTATCAGGGGAGAAAAGTAAGAGTGACTACCCTCATCTGACAAAAAAAAAGTCCATTAAACACTTCCTTGCTCTTTATTCCTTAAAAAAAATAAAACATAAAAACACAGAGCCAGCCTGGTGAAACAGGAAGGACTGGCTTTCTTTAAGCTTTATGCATGGAGGATTTGCATGTGTTACTCGTATCAGTTTAAAAGCTACTTCTCTTTTAACTCAACTGTGATTTTGTTTTGGTTTAATTACCGTACTTTTCGTAGAAAACGCGCAAGCGTAGTTTGTTTTACGTGACAAAAATAAATGAACGTTAAACGTCCAATTGGAAACAAGAAAAGGCACGTTACTGTCAACTCACCTTGCTCCAGGTGACTCCAGTGTTTAATTTGTTTTAGGTGGGATAAAGCCTGTCGAGATTGAACTTGGTTCACCTTCATTAAGTTAGGAAATCAATAAAAGCCTTCGTGGCGGTTTTTTTCCGTTTCTTCTGACCTGACAAATTAAAGGTTCTCAGCAGTAACTCGGTCAACTTAAAAGAGAAAAACTCACCACTTGCAAGTTAAGCGACGACCCCGTTTTTTTTTTTTTTAAAGAGTAAATATGTTAATGTTTCAAACGAAGTTCCCAAAAAAGTCCTCGGTTGGAAACGTTAGAGACTCCCTCGATACCGCAGCAGCAGCTGGTCATTCTGACTCAATTAACCCTCAAATGTTTAGCCTACACATAAAGACATTTGCACTGATTAAGGTTTTTCTGTTCCCGAACAGTTATCTCGCTGCTGTCAGAGCACCCGTACCTCCTCCGTCTGTGCTGGGGCTTTTCAGGCTATTAGAAGTGAGCGCTCGTCCCGCCGGCGGCTTTATGGCGCCTTCACGTGGTGTGGTAAATCTGCGTTGCGCCCTCCGCACTGAGTCACCATAAGTGACTTATGTAGTCTTCTGTAAATATTGTAAAAAAAATAAATCTTTAATTGAACCTTTTTAAAACCCCTAAATCAGACAAAAAAAATGGTTCTAAATCAGGCAAGACAATTATCTAGAAAACGGATTTCCATGCAAGAGGATAAACCATATATGGCTGTGTTGCAACAATGAACTGGTTACATAATTTGTGATGCACGCAGCTGCTGAACACGTTTACTAAATAAACATATATAGTTTTTTATATTTGTTTAATTCATAAACACTCATGTCGAAAATATATTTATAGATTCTAAAGATGGGTAGATCTCGTTTCTAGAGCACTATTTATCTATTTTTTTGTCAGATAATATAAACCTTGTTAATTATTGAAAATAAATGCTTAGTGAATTATTGCAACACATTCTCCAACAAACTTAATTTCTACGTTTTACCATAGAAACATATACAATCTCGGGAATTTACCACCAAGACCACGTCAGCAAATCCAACTCCTCAAAATAAAAAAAAACCTGGCTACTCTGCCCTCTACTGTTGGAAAAAATGAACTGCAACTGTTTTTCAAAACTTCTTTTCAGCAGAAAAAAAAAAAAACTATTTAAGGAAAGAATAGATTTCAGATGACCTACATATTTTTTTGCACTTTTACTCTTTTAATAAATAAAAAAGCAGTTTTTGTGGAACACATGTCGCCTAGACGGCAGGATGTTCAACCTAATCTAATTTATCTGGATACACCTTCATCCCGTACACCTGACAAACGAAATAGCGGTAAGACTGCATCAAATTCCTATTAAATGTTTTATCTGACTTTAAAGATGAATCAAATTCAGAAAGTTACATTTCTGGCATATATGTCGACATACCTCAAACAAAATCATAATGCAAATAGTGGTGAAATGACCAAAAGGTTTTATTAGGATACCAACAAATATATGATTTTTGTTTGTGGCCACGTTTCAAAAGAAAACATAATATCAGAAATGTCCATATTTAATATTTCTTTAATTCCTTCTTAATCACCAGAATACTTTTCAATTTATACAAAGCAATGTATATGCAGATACAATCATTGAAAGGCAAACCATCAGTTAACACAACATTCATACAAACATTTGTAGCTCAATAGATTCTTATTTCAAAGTATTTGGTGAGGATTACGGTTGCAGCTCCTAGATATCTCGGATCCCCATAAAAAGCCCCAGTGTTCATACAGTAGAAAAAAGGCATACTGGTCACTTAGGATAATTCAAGGTAAAGCTTACTTTCAATAATTCCTTGTTGCTAGTTTATTTGGAAACTTGCATGTCGTTTAAAGGTAAAAAAAAAAAAATTTAGAAGGGGATTTTCCCAAATAAGAGTAAAACTCTCTAAATATTCACAATGTCCCTTTTCAGAATGCAGCATTTGTTTTCTGCGGCGTCAAAGCAGAACCGTGATGCTAGCATGATAAAGTAAAGATGCATGAATATCAGTGATTTGAAGTCTGGAGTAAATATTATTGTTATCACCATTATTGAGGTAAAGGAAAATGTTCCTTATTGCAAGTAATGGGTTAAACAGCCAAAAACCTGTGGTAAAATATGGCTTGAAGGGGAAAAAAGGACCTTAAAAAAATGTAAAGATTAGAATAGGCATGACTAGATGTCATTTTAAAGTTAAACATGTTCTTATCAGCTGACATCCCTTATGAAGATGATGAAAAATGTATTAGAATATGCGAATGCTTTTGATGCTCTACACAGAGATAGAACCTTCTCTGAAATTGGTCTTTCCTATCAAAACATTCAGGAGGGCAGCTTTGCCCTCCTTTGCATCTTTTTGAGCCTGTTTGATGATGTCGCTTAGCCGGTCCTCTTCTTCGCGTCTGACCAGATAGCCCTTACCTCCATAACCATCTGCCACCGTGTGATAATCTGGGGGGATCACGACAACATATGCAATCAGGTAAATTAATTTTTTACGGTTAGGGGGGGATGTAATATGGCGGCTGTGACAACAAACATCCGTGGGCCAAAACGCACCTGTAAAAGAAAGGCCGCAAGCCACGTTGCTGCCGAGCATGGGGACCTGCTCCCTGGATATCTGGCTCCAACACGCATCGTTTCCGACCACAGATATAACGGGTGTCTGGTTAGGAACGAGATTAGGTGAAATGATCTTCAACATCCCGGCTGGTTAACAAATGTGGGCACCTGTTCACACGGCCAACATTTCCCCCCCCCCAAGTCAAACAGCAAAGAGAATATGAAGAAGATTCCAACATCCACATAACTAGCTCCGCTCTTCTTTTATCTGACCAATAGGCTTGTGAGGTTGCTCAACCATTCCTCCAGTAATTACAGCATCCTAGCTTCAAATAGTTTCAAACTCCAATGAAGATAGGAGTTAGGGGACGTCAGTTGAGTTCAAGTTTGATTTGTAAACCTGCTGAGTGAGCGATAGCCCCCACTCTGGTACACTACAGGTTTAACACGTTCATGCAACACTCTTCAGTGTGGATGCCAAAGTGCAAAACTCTCAGATACCTATGAGGCAAATAAATCCAGCGGAAGGACCAAAAAAAGTATTTTGTTTTTGAAAAAACAGAAAAAGAGTTATTTTTGAATCACACAAGAAGTTGGCAGCCTTCAAGTAAGGATTTATATTCTCAGGAAAGCGCACATGAACACTAAGTTTATAGTGATTGTTGCCTTTATGTATTACAAATGTAATTGGAAAGATGATCTCTAGTCATTGCAGATGATGTAAAATATTTGTGATTACCTCAGCTTGTACTTTACAGTAACAGCTTCGATACTCACTGTTCCCCAAGAACTTTACAGCATTATTACCGGGAGATAAATGCTTACAGCAAGCATGCTACAAAAATTGCTAATGATAAAATTCCTACAGAAACATGCAATCATACGCTGTGTGCACCGCGATGCTTCAGATTTGTTTTTTGCTTTTTTTTTTACATGGCTCAAGTTTCTTCTTCACGACCTTACCTTGTGTCGTGTAAATGTGTCATACTCCGCCACGCTGTAGCCCAGGGAGCCATCTCCATAGACTATCCATACCTGCACAATATCCAAAAGCAACATTTGTTTCCCATTTATTTTTATCAAATGCATATGAATCGGATGTAAACATCATACCTCAGATTCAGGACGGCACAGTTTGGCTCCCAAAGCAAAACCTCCTCCAACCCCCAGGGTCCCAAAGGCTCCTACAGGGAAAACGGACAAGTGGGATTATGACATTTTACAGGAAAGTGAACGCAACACAGTGATTCTGTGGCACAGTGTGACTCAACGAATTAACTGCATGGGTTTGCTGTGCTGTGCACTCTTAATAGAACCAATGATTCCCCTGGTTCTGTTTGTGTTTTACCTGGATCTAACCAGCACAGAGGTCCTCTTGGTCTCATTATGTAAGCGGCACTCCCCACGAAATCTCCGCCGTCCGCTACAATGATGCTGTCCTCAGCCATTAACTCGTCCACACAGTGGAGAACCTTTAACGGGTTTAGGTGGTGCTCTGTCTTCTCGTTCGCTTTAGCCCTGAAGTTGAAACATATTAAGAAATCATTTTGTGAGATATATATTTTTTTTTAAACTCATGTTTTTGCCTCGACTGTGCTGAGATCTCTGACGCTGCCCACCTGTTGGTGTTTTCCTTGGCAGAATCTCCATCTTTGAGGCTCTGTGGCCATTCCTCAGGACAGCGATGGCCCTTTAACCCCTTAGAGAGACGCACAAGAAATGACCCGGCATCCCCTATAAGAAAAAATAAATACATAAATGTATTTTTTTTTCAATTTAAATCAGCTCTTCATGGGTCGGGGGTAAACAAACTTATTTTCGATAGTTTTTCTTTTATACAAACTGACGTGTACCTGGAATGATCGAAAGAAATTCCTGACCTTTTATGACTACATAGTGTGGAATTATATTCATTTGTCTTTTAATACTAGAAGTGTTTGCATATAATAGTAGGTATAACTTTTAGATAAGGCCTGCACATTCTCTCTGATGCTAGAGTGAGTGGACGTGTTATTGAAAAAACCTGCAGCAGAACGTGCAGCTGAAGTGTGTGAAATAAACGTAGGGTGCTACAATTGAAGGCCGTAGATAACAAGAAACTCCCTCTCATGCTAGATTAACAACTTCTTGTGGGAAAATACGCACGTCCAGCTAAGCGCGTGAGAAACAGCCTGTGAATGATTGTGTAATTCTGTATACGCCTTATTCTTTGAATAAAAACCGGCTGTTGCTGGGGAGAGCCCAGAGTCGAGTTGGGAACCCGTGAGGAGCGGGGCTCGGCTCTCCCTTTTGCAAAAGGTGTGGTGAAAAGTACTAAAGAATGGACATTGATTATTGATGCATGTTTAACGATTGCAGACCCCCTAATACATTAATCTTCTTTCTCAGAGATCTGAATCTGGGGAAGTCTGGGAGGACTTCGACAATAGGAACACCCCCCCCAACATTTCATGAGCGACTGTAAGGTGGTACTTTAATGATGAGGATGGTTCCACAAATGTACCCTGGATCGCTATGGTTGGTTTCCAGAACATATCTGAGTTTTTCTGCAGCTGGGACTTGTCTCTGTTGACGGCGATGACTTTGCTCCTTCTGTTCAGAACTCGGCCATAGCTCAGTCTGAAGTCACACACAGTGCCTGGGAAAATAAAACACCAACTATTAGCCGCGAAGCTTTGCCATCTAGTCTGAAGACGCCCTTTTGCCTTGCTGTATATTTTAATCTGAATACATTACTCTAAGAATTCTAATGTCCTGCTCTTTGAAAGAATTAATATTTTTGTATACTAAAGCCATTCCTGCAGCATTTTACTGCCACTACCATGTTAAATTTAAGGGCTGGTGTGTCCAGGAGGATCTTTAGTTTTGAGAAAATCTTTTTTTAACCAAACCCATGTTTTAAACCTCCGCACAACTTTAAACATCACCTGTTAGGAGAGTGTCTTGGCCTTCATGATGCACAGATTGTTTTTTTTCTTTAATTGAGCTTTACTATAAATGCACCCCCAGACCTGCAAGTAGAACCACGTCGGCCTCCTTCAGAGCGTCCCGTCTGTTCTGTCGAATGTGGATGGGGCTGTCTTTGCCCAGCATGCCCCGAGACATGCCGCCGAGAAAACAGGGGATGCCCAGGTCATCCAAAGCCTTCCTACAAAACAGAACATTAATACAACCATATAGTAGATCTCTGTAGAGCAGAAAACAACACTTTTAGACTGGAACAAGTAAAAAAAACAAGAACGTTTTCCTTTACCTAATATCTTCTGCTGGTGTGGGAGGTAGTGTAGCTTGGCTCCCAAGAAGAATGACTGGTTTCTTGGCTCGACTAACTAGTTCTATACACCTTTGTACCTAAAAAATGAGCAATACATGCACATGAACCTGTTAGAATGTTGTGGGAACACCCAAAAGTCAGCATTACCTGATCATCTGTGGCTTGAGGGATATGAACAGGAAGCGGGGAAACATCTCTGGTCTCCCAGGCTCCAGCAAATAGGTTCATGACGTGGTTATTGAGGTACCTTACAGGAGAGCAATTCATAAACCGAATGGTCGTGATGCGGTTTTTGTTTTGTTTTTGCTTTGTAAATTCAAAAAAGTGCCGTACCACGATAAAATTTTCCCCATCAGCCCTTTGGGGGGGTTCTTAACAGCGAACTCTTTGGACACCAGGTGGTAAGGGTATAACGTGTCGATGGGGAACTCGATGAAAACCGGACCAGGGGTTCCCGACTGGGCGACGGCCAGGGCCTTCCTGAGCGTAGGCACGATCTCTCGGACTGTCCGGATGGAGGCACAGAACTTACAAAGTGGCTTGAAGAGAGACATCTGGTCGATGTCCTGCAGCGCGCCTCGGCCCTGCGCCACAAACGGATCAAGTACTGGGTACTCTTTATCGGCTTCAAACAATGTTAAAAAGAAAAGGGCTCATCCTTAAGAGTTACTTTGCTACACCTTTAGCATCTCTCCTCCAAAACACCTGGATAATATTCCCTCATCAGCATTCACCTTTGGAGAGGCCTTGTAACAAACTGTTATGTGATTTAGGTGTCTTGGAGCATGGATGCATCAAAAAGTTGCGGGAAGTAGCTCAAACCCGGAATGGAGCTGTATTACCGGCTCTTATATAATTTCCTTAACAACAGAGTTTCCTTTCTGAATGATATGGTTTGCATCTTTAGATGTAAAGCAAATTCAAAAACAGATTTAGGTTGTTTTTTAAAATGAATTATGTTTAAATTCAATAATTAGTTTAAATTCAATAATTAGATTATACTTTCTACAAGTAAGTATATCAACCAGATTATTACAATAGGCATACAGCCCTTACCTGCAGTAATGTGCCAGCAGCTCCTCCCAACAGCAGCAGGGGAGATTCAGCCATCTGAGCATTCTTCACTGCCGTCACCGTGTTGGTCAGGCCCGGGCCGGCCGTCACCGCGGCAACGCCGACGGTCCCTTTGATGCACGGCCCCGTAAAAATGTGTGTCAATGCTTCCAGCGAGACATCGCCATTGCTAAACCAACGCTGCACCCTTAATTATAACCAGATATTGACTTTTCTGCTCGCAGCCCCTGACGAGTCGCAAACTTTTCCTTCTCTTTGTTCCCCGATAACAACGGTCAACATGGTATGTGCCAACAAACGCCTTCGGTGAATCATTACCTCTTCCTACACAGCGTGTGGCCGAGAGTATTTCTGTACCTGAGAGCCGCGCCACAGCATCGGCGGCGAAGACGGCGGTGGCTTCGTGTCTGGTGTCAACCACGCGGATGCCGACCTTCTCGCACGCCACGAGGATGGGGGAGATGTGCCCGCCGACCAGGGTGAAGAGAAACTTGACTCCATGCGCACGGAGAACCTCTGCAACACTCTCCCCTCCGTGCCGGGGGCTCTTCGTATCCGTCTGAGTTCAACAAAAAAAGGAGACAATATTCGATAAAACGCTCTGCTGATGTAATTACATGGATTGTTGAAATTACATGGATTTAACGTCTTGCAGACCCAGACTTGACTCTATTCCGGTAGTGAACGGAAAAGATTTGGAAGACACAGCATCTATACCAAGTGTATAAAAATTACTGCAGACAAACGCTCTTCATGTAACCTGATTGGAGTTTGAGCTTCTTTTTTTTTTGTTGCAAAAGAAGAACGGTCATGAAATCCGGTCTCTAGATAAGCAACGCCAGCGAACACGTACCCCAGTAATACGATGCGATAACAATAAAAAGGGGAGAGGCTCTACGAGAGCCGACAGAGCAGACTGTGCTGCCGGAGGAAGCTGAGGTCCTCCAGGGTTCGTGGCAAGATGCTGCTCATCTTCTGTAAGTCTGCTGTGGAGAGTGTGATCTCTTCAGCCATCGTCTGTGGGTGGCAGCATCATCAGAGGATGTCCCTTGAAAACGGATCGACGACCTGACAAAGACGGCTGGTTCAGACGGTCTTTAGTCAGAGGGCTCAATCGATACGCTGTAACACAGACTGCTACATGATATGTTCCCTTTGGGATTTGTGAAGGGTTACGTTTTATATAAACAGCAGTCCAGGTGACATAGTGGACCCTTCCCTTCCCTTCCCTTCCCAAGGTGACCTGTCCCACTATCTCCCTTTGACAACAGCCTTTATGCTCCAGGCCTGCTGCTGTTGCTGCTTGCTTTGTGCAGCCACACCAACAATAGAGCTTCATTGTCACCTACCTTGTGAAACAACTGGTAGATTAAGCCGAGTTTGTAGGCAGCAAACACAAAGCCAACCAGAGCAACGCAAGCCGAGCATCCGGAGAGACTGGAAAGGCATCCAAACGACTCCATGTCGGCAAGCGGAAACAGAACCCTGCTTATTAAAAAGAAAAAAGAAAAGCCCTAACTAAACTTACATTAAAAAAAACCACTAGCTTCTTCTCCAATTCAGTAGCTCACTTGTTTTTATGCTAGGCTACAATATTGCAATGGGTGAGTTTTAAAAGCTGCTATTGGTACGTGATGTTTTTTCCAAAAAGCTGCTTTAAAACACAAACGTCTAATGTTTGGTTGGCATGGAAATGGTTTTTAAAGAGCATGTTATCAACTCCTAAACAAGTTCAACTGGCGGAAACGCGTCTCCACCTGCAGCAATATCAGCGCTCACGGTCGGGTCAAGCCGTCCATGACCACAACAGGTCTATCCGGAAATGCATTTCAAAATAAAGGCTCAGACGCATATTAACATCCTGTATAAGGTATATATACTGCATATTCTGTTCGTTTTACTCTCAAACTTAAAAGATAATTATTTTAAATGTAATTATATACCGTTTTCTTTAAATTAACGAATAACATCGACAAGACGTCAGTTTTATTGTGAAAGTTAATATTTATTTTCCGTTCACTCGAATAGCTTCCGGTGAGTCTGTCAGTTGGGAGTGGGCGGGGCATTTCCTACTCACCAAATGGACAGACAGTCTTCTTGTCCAATAGGAAAAAGAAGCTTTCTTGCTTCATACCTTTGTACTAAATCTGATCCACATCTAATCAGGGTAAAGATCATGCTTTAAGCTTAGTTTTAAAGCTACTACACAAGCTTTTTGTAAAATCAAATTAGGTTTAGAGGTTTGCTTTGTCATAAAAAATATCATTGTCAGGTTTTGTATGGGTTTATTGCTGCTTTTTTAAATTATTATTATCTTAATTTATATGTAGCCTCCTTTAGCAAGTTATCAAAAACAGATATGTTTTTCATCAAAAATAAACCATAAAAAACTAATTGGCTACTTGAGTTGTTAATTAAATCTCTCCCGCAAGAAACTGGTGACGATTTAGCAACAAGCAAACATGTGGAAGCACCTTGTGAAAAAGTCCAAGGCACAAGGAACTGGAACGGCTAGATTTAAGTATGAAAACCGAATGAAAAGTACCTGATCAAGCCCAAGTTATCATTTATTCACCTGAATATATATTTTTGTCTAGTTTTGCAAATGAAATAACCATCAGAAAAGCAAAATACAAGGAGACCTTTACTAATGAAAATACTAATGAAAATTCAAAAAGGTTTGGATTACATGTATCACATGAGGCCAAACAGGTAAATGCATTAGAATCAATTAAAAAATCTGTTAAGATTTGCACATCTATTGTTGTATTTACTAACGTCAGCTGATCAGCTTGATTCTTGTGCAGCAATCCACTGGGGAAAAAAAAACATGTAATGCAGGTCTGAGTTTTTAATTTTATTTTGTCTTCAGGGTTTTTTTTAATACTTTTTGTATTTAGTAAAATATCCTGCACTGAAAATGTGCACCTCATTATCAAGGTCTATCTTTATTGTCAGTGTAGATGAGTTATTGTAAAAAATACTCCAGACTCTTTAATTTTGCAAAGCACAACAGCTTATGTTGCAAAGCTTTGAATCAAATGAGTTAAACTTCTAAAAAAGGTTCATTACAAACAAGCTTACTGTGTTAACTGGCCCATATAATTCAGATTAAATTTCAGGATTATTAAATATTGTGTGTAGCTACTCCATGTGGCCATTGTGAGAACAACTGTGTCCAATGTTCACAGCAGACTGCAGAAAGGAAGTTTGTAAACATCGATTGTCTTTCCATAATCAGGATTTTCAGAAAACAGAATCTTGCCATCCACTTTTTCTTCTTCGAAAACAATGATCTGAAAGAAAATTGAGGGAAATGTTTTAGTTGTTTTTAATGAATACACATACACACACACACACACACAATGAAAGAAAAGTCGATCTTTTTCTTCTTCCGAAGACAACAAAAGATAAACCAAGTCGTAGTTGCATGCTGAACATTGTACCTGGTTCTCTCCACTTCTGAGCCAAGGTCCTGGGAGATAAAGGGAATGCTGGGGGCCTATTAACCAGTAACGACCAAGGTTCTGGGAGTTGACAAACACGACTCCTTTACCCCAATTCTGTGGATAAATGCGCAACATATACACACACACACATTTTATATATATATATATATATATATATATATATATATATATATATATATATATATATAGATATATATATATATATATATATATACCATTCCTTTTAAGACAGAACATAAAACAGTAGATTTAATTGGATAACCACACAAATGAATAAATAGCCATATTCACAGGAAGCTTGATAAAAGTGTCTTTTGGAGGACCGTCCACAACGAGCTTGGCCTGGTAGAATCCGGGTACCGGCATTGACTGCAAGTCTGTTTTCCACTGACCTGAACACGATAGCCTGAAGAAAAAAAAAAAAAACACAGTTGGAATCCCACAAACATTATGAATACTGATTCAAATACTTAATCCAACACACAAGCTGTTATAACCATAACACTTTTTCAGAGTTGAGGTTAATATTTTACATAAGGACAATGTCATGACCAAATTGAAAATGGAAAATGGAAAAAGAAAACCTTTTTATAAAGCTTGGCTTTAGATCTAAACAGAATATGGTGAATCCTCTTAGAGGTGTCTGATTAAGAAGAATCTCTCCCACAATACCTGTAACAAAAGTTAGAAAGCGACAACCAGTCATTCAGACTAAGGCGAAAACTAAAACATGATCTAGAAAAATGTTACGGAATGCTCTGGGACACCAAAAATTTAAACAATTCAGGATGTTCTAAGTCCATCTGGTGTGATTTATTCAAAATACCTGAAAAAAAAGACATTAATTTGTAAAAATGGCACTAATTTAGCTGTGTACAAAAATACATAAATACAAACTTTTTAAAATGTTCTTGTGTCTTGGGAATAAAAAGTAATAAAGGAGCACATCACGTGTACCAAATAAAAGTATTCCATTTCTACCTTTTCGCTGGTTATCAAGAGCTTTACCATAGTTCACTCTTCCACAGTTTTCAACAAGTAAAACCAAAGTCCAATTTCCCTGAGAAGCAAAAACATAAATCAATCTGTGTTATTTTTAAAAATACTGAATATAAATATAAAAATGAAAAAAATAAAAAAATGTTACAAATGATTTTGGGAGAGAAGTGAACAATTTGAGAAACAAGAAAGTTTACAAAATCTCACAAAAATGTAATCTAATCAATTAAAGAAGGTTAAAACAGAAATAAGCAGAGTAAAATGCTTACAACCTCTGCCAATAACGTTTCTGCTACAGCCTGCGACACGTACATCCATGTTCACATAAAACTTGCTAATTGTACCTTGGCATCAGGCAGAATGACTTCATGATTCTTGTAGTCCAAACAGCCAACATATTGTCTGTCCAAGAACACCTGGAGAACGTTCGATCCAGGTCAACTCGATTGACAACACCACATCTCAACGCATTTTACAAGATAAATAATTTCAACCTAATCACGCATGCATTCAATTTGGTCCTGGTTGTCAAATATTGCATCAAGTTCAAATAATTTCTCAGTTCAAACTGAAGCATGCCCGCCAGTAGATAATGCACAAACATTATCAAAGCTTATTGGCCAGTGTTCTCACCAGTGCCCTGTCTCTGACGTTGTTGCCAGAGTTTAGAGCCCCTCCACAGCTGACGGTGGTCTCATACAGTGTGTATCCATACGACTGACCATTGTTGTTGTTGACCGG
Source organism: Orestias chungarensis (assembly GCA_032876305.1). Lineage (NCBI taxonomy): Eukaryota > Metazoa > Chordata > Actinopteri > Cyprinodontiformes > Cyprinodontidae > Orestias > Orestias chungarensis. Next base: position 1,641,958 of record JAVLVB010000125.1, on the reverse strand, counting down.
GAGATTCTCCATGTTTATCGGCCTCTCTGATCTGCACAGCTGAACGGGTAAATGGTCAAAAAATGGACAGATTTAAATTACATTTATTGTGTGTTACTACTGGTATAAGACATGATTCATTTCAAAAGTATGTTCACAACTTCTCTTATTGTCATATCAACTGGTTACATTAGAGAAAAGAAAAAATAATTGAAAGGATCAAATTAAAAATCAGAAAATGATGGCGTCTACAGTCTCCTTGGATAATACAGCTGCACAGTTTACAGCTGGGAGTCAACTAGGGCATGTCCCTTCCAGGTTTGAAGATCTGAAGACTAAATTTCCATCTGATGTAAATTGGCGCTATATAAATAAACGTATTCTTGATTCTTCTTGATGGTTTCCTCTTCAATTAATCTTTCTTTTGGGAACAAATCCAAAAAATGCCAGATTTACACCTCCCCACTGTTACAATGATTGCTTCGTCTGCTTCTCCTACCATTGCTCCCCATGCCGGACTTGTTGCTTCAGATGAATGTAATGTCTTGGTAGGTTCGCTCAATAGCCTCATATTGTTTTCTTTTTTTTGGATGATGCTGAGTGAACTTTTAAAAGATGGAATACTGTTTTACAGTCATTTTAACCATATACCTGACTTGATTTTTGGTCTTTTTATTACTGTTTGTTTAAAAATGTTCTATAAATTATGGGGATTTGTAGGATTAGCTACCCTGAAAAATCACACACAGACACGAAAACAGAAAACCATGTGTTTGCGTCAAATTATTTAGCTTTTTTTTCATTAAATATTTTAGCAGTTTCACCAGACGGGTTCTTACCTTATCTGTGAACTGCAAGCTGTCCCACAGAGAGAGGAACTGCTGTGTGAACAAAGGCTCATATTCTTTTCTTTCCTGACAAGAAGGCACTTCAGGAAGAGGCTCAGCTGGAACACAAGCAGGTGAAACATTTCACTGAAAGTAATCTTTCCTTGTTTGACCTTTGTAGATAGATGGATTGCAAAATGTTGTTTTTTTTCTATTTATAATTCTTGAATGGTATTTTAAATGACATCTCTGAGATCTTACAGTTGTACCGGCTGAACAAATCCCTCAGAACCTCATATTTGATCGTGCAGTCTCCAGCTTCAGAGAGCGGTGCATCGTAATCTGACAAGAAAGCATTTATAAATCCAGTCAGAATTATAATTTTTTTTTGTTTTGTTATTGTTGTGAAATGTATCTCTAATGTTTCCTGCCTACCATAACTTGTGACCATAGGTTTGTAGGTGCCGAAGTCCATTGCTCCATTCATGAAGCCAAAGTTGGTCCCGCCGTGAAACATGTACAGGTTAATTGAAACACCTCTCTCCAAAATCTCAGACACCACACCCACCATATCTGTTAGGGCGGCACAGAAGGGGCCCACAAGTTTAGATATGTACACAGTATGCAAGAACCAATGACTGCAATGAAGCTTAAAAGAAGCTGCACTTTGTCTCTATAAAGCATCTTCAGGAAATCGAGTTAAATTGTGCAAACTTTATTCAAACATCATTTGCAACAACACTAGTGGAAACAAGAAGAGCTCAGAAAACAGAAGAGTACCTTCTGCATGGAACACATGATGGTGCTCTCCCCAGACATCAAACCACCCAGACCAATACTCCATCACCATTAGAGGTTTTTGGGGCTAAAAAGGAAGATATGTGCAATACACCATGACAACTACAACATCTGTTGATTCACAACATACAGACATGGACTAATTTGTTGCCACACACTATTAGAGAAAAAGAAATCTCATATAATCTATTTTGCTGCAGCAGCATAAATTCACATAAACAAATTAAAAATAACTTAAGATTTCATTTGAGTAGATTTATTCAGCGAGGAAAAAAAATCCCCACTTTAGGAAGCACACGTTTTTACTAAAATCGCCTTTGGTTCGATTGCCTACAATATTTAGTGCAACCTCTTTTGCGAATAGAAACACGTTGCTTCAATAATACTGCCATAAAAATGGCCTACAAAGAGGGGGATCTTTGAGTACTTTCCCTGTTTTCCTGATGCCTGAGTCCTCCCATTCTCTCATCAACTCATGTTTTATAAATGGGATTTAGACTCTTTAGAGATACTTGGTTGATATGAGTTATGACAGCATTTAATTTCAGTTTGAAATGAATAAACTAGTTCAGAACTGAATTTAATTTATCTCTGGGGGCTCAGTTGGACAAAGGAGAAGTTGGATTTTGTGTGTGAAGAACAATTTCTTTGTTGATAAGTCCTAATGTTGTGTTGATGACCCACTTTCACTTTTGACAGAGGACAGCAATTGTTCATAAAAAAATGTAATGGTAGTTCAAAAAGCTCATGATCAAATTTATTTTAAAAAGACTCCCAGACTTCCTTCTTAAGTGATATGGCTCACAGCATCACAGAAATTTTCAGCATTATTCTACATTTATTTCAAAAGCTCCTAGAAGGGTTTATTCTTGAACAAAGCACGTTTGTGCAGAGTGTAGCAGATATGTTTTCTCTGGAGGGACGAAACATCCTTTTTGCTGATGTGTCCAAAACAGCTCATTATTATTCAATTAACCTCTGCTGGTTACCATAGGGAGCCTTGAATCTTCTCCAGCTTTAGTAAAAAGCTCCAAAAATGCTGTTTTACATCACTTGGCCATGGATGACTACGGTAATTAATTCCTAGAACCTTAGATCATGAATATACACAGCTGAAAATGAATAAGTTAAATTACTAGTAAAGATACCAACAATTTTGCTCTCTGTGATATTGTTAAAAAATTAGATTTTTATCTTGTAAAGTGTGTGTGTGTGTGTTTTTTTTTATATCTCCTTATGAGATTATGTTGCTGAAGTAAAATATGAACTTCTTTTATAGCTTTTTTATACCCCTTTACCAGGCAGGCCCGCAAATTTGTCCAAGATGCTATTATGACTGCAAGGTCAATGCCAAATCATCCATTACCGGTATTTACCTGCATGCATGCCAAGTGCTGAATGGCTCCAAATGACAGCCTCTGAAGATTTATGGTTTTCAGAACTGAAATGAACAAATTGACCAACATTTGAGATGACTTTAGGAGAACAAAACCAAAAACAAACCAGAGATATTGTTTAGTCATAACGACTGTCGTTACCTCCCTCCATCTTTCTGTATCTCAAGCCTTCCCAATTGTCAGAGGTTAGCAGGAGTTCATTGACACCTCTAGATTGGAGACACTGTAGGCAAAGGAAAAAAAACATTTAATAAATTAATATCAACTCATTTTGTAAAAATAATATCATAAATAACTCACATTTTTTAAAAGAGGCATATATTCCTCGTCTTTAGCATATGATCCATACTCATTCTCCAGTTGGAGAGCAATGATCGGTCCTCCACATTTAAACTAAGAGATAGATTATGTTTAACTTAAAAAAAAAATACATTTTGTTGTTTATCATTAAAAAGTCATTAAAAATAGGGATGCGCACTCACTCACCATGAGAGGTTGTACAACCGAGACAAGTTTGTCAAAGTACAAGTTCACAGCATTTACAAATCCAGGGTAAGTTGTTCTCAACTGCATTTCTTTATCTTGTAACAACCAGCTACAAAAAAGTATTAATTAGACATTGATATATAAAAAAAAAGCCCCACAAAGAAACAAGACATCACCTAGGCAAGCCACCCAAGTCCCATTCAGCACATATGTAAGGTCCAGGCCGTAGGATCACCCAGAAACCAATCTCTGCTGCTAATGTGACATAAGTCCTGAAAAAAGAAACAGAGCAATTAACACTAACAACTCTGAGAGCCTTTTTCTGTGCAGTCCAGTCAAAAACAACATGATTATGCAGGGACTTTCCTGAGATCTAACTGATCTTGAAAGTTAAATGCTCCTCTTTCAGGCTCATGCAGATTCCATGGCACGTATCTGAAAAACAAATCGAAACAACTCGATTTTATTAAATGCTAACACAATACAGTGAGTAGAAATTCTGATAAATGCTCCAGAGCTGGTCAGAAGGTGAAAAACACTAACAAATTGGGTTTAATTTTTTTTTACGTTTTTCACGTCCGATACGATACTGATATTGCATTCTTCAGTTTTGCCCTATATCGATATCGACCCAATGCGATACTGACATGAATAATACATCCTTACTTAATACCTTTGTACTGTGAAATGTTCAAAATGGCTTATTTAAGAAATATTACTAGTTGTTAAGCTATTTTAAGATTGAATCAAAGTAGCAAATGTTTTTGTAGCAATCACGGGGCTCTGCATAGTTGGATACAAGCTGCTGGAATAGAATGCTTGTGTTCGAGTGCTGATATTGGAGATTTTATCACTATTAATTATTCAAATAATTTTCTTTTTGGCGGTGAAACATTTACAAGGATTTCTGAAAACCGGGGTTGGGGGCACAAGTTGGAATTTAAATTGGGCACACAGAATCAAACATGCCCACCCCATATATATCCAGAAATTTTACAAGCTTCTGACATACGTAGCTGTTAATTCAATGACTTCATTTAAGTTAGTTTAGTTGGCTGTCCTTGCAAGCCTTTGACATTCAGACATAGTGTTTGATACAGTAAAAAGATCAAGCTTAGGCTTCCAAATTGATTCCAACTTGAAACTTAATTTTATGAGCGTTTCTTAGTGAATTAAAGTACTGAAAAGCACATTATATTCTAATTTATTGAATTTTCTGTGTTAGCAAAGCCAGTTAATCCGTTTTGCTCAGTGTTTACAGGCATACACACGTTGTGAGAGTATTGAGACCACAGGCCTTCATCTTCAGCAGCCGATCCTTCCAGTACTGTCTGGGTACGCGGAAGTAATGGATAGAGCCTCCCAGGATGAGGAAGGGCTCCCCCTTCAGAGTGAACTGAGAGGAGTCTGCCCTAAGACCTTCCAAACTGTCCATTATCCTCTCTTAAGTATGAGATCTTGTGGAGCAAAAACAGAAAAAACAAGTCCAATAGGCTATGATCACACAAATAGCAATTAAAAAAGGGTTTAACATAACATAGCACAAATAATGTTTGTTGAGATTAATTGTGGTTTGGATAGTCTTACCAAGCCTTAGCTTTAGTATCCAAAGTGTAAAAAGTTTGGAGAAAATCGGGATTGCATCAAAACCACCGTGAGGCTTGCCACAGAGCAAATGGTGCCGGGAGGCCTCAACAACAACACTATGAATAAGGCTGACTATTGTTGTTGGACAACTGTGTCATCATGCTCTCTCTCTGTCTCTCTCTCTGTCAGAAGGGAAAATCATTATTCAAGAGCAATGAGGATACAGCTTATAGAAAAGAACACACAAATGTTATAATGTCTTATAGAATCAAACAATGTGCATATATGAACGATTAAAAACCTTTTAATTTGCAACCTGCAACCCAGAAACAAGTAACCTGCCTATTGTTCAGAGTTGCATTCTGTTGTCCTGCAAGTAGTTCATGTCCTGTAACATCAGCCCAGACCATGATTCTCTTCAATTCGAGCTTCCTTTTTATGATGTTAGCTGACAATCTTTCTCTTAAACGTGGTGTGCAATGACATCCATTGATTAACAAATCTAACTGAAACATCACATATTTATCTTTACAAAAAAGGAAAAGGACTTTTACATTTTGTTAGCTTTTTTTGTTTGTTTGTTTACTATCACAACACTTTACTCCTCTTATTTATGTCAGTGTAATTGTGTGACGGTCCCTAAGTACAGATCTAGTCAAACATGGACAGCTAGTCTCTGGCTTTTCTTTCGTTTTTAGGGTAGCTCAAAAATATGAAGTTATAATGCCGTGTTTTATATCCACTCTGTATGAGAAGCTCTATTGTAAAGACTAAGAGCGTCACGTGTTGTTTGTGGGTCGGTGGTTGGTTTGGAGAGGCCTGGAATGCCGCGCACTGCTGACCCTAACAGTAACATAACCGCGCTGCTGCTTCGGTTCATGGACAGATCGGCGTTTTTCTGTGCTCGTCTGTCCTTATTTTCTCCTGCATTCTATAATTGCTGCGCTAATAACTGCATTTGGGACTACGAGGTGAGGAAATTCTCCGTAAACTTTACGTTTGAAGGTTGGCTGGGGCGGAGCCACGCAGTGGGCGTGGGCGACGTCCACGTTGAAATGTTGCTACGCTTTTATAAAATTGCATTGTTATCAGACAGATTCAGCGCCATTGAATGAGATCTGTCCAGGTTTTGCAGGAGTTCAATTTGATGATTCAGTGCGACAAAAATTGACTTAACTTAAGTATTTTTTCCCCAACAACAGCATTTCATTAGTTCATTTTGCATGTCGCTTTTATTCTGTGTAAAGTGTGGTTTTACAGCTCTAACTGGAAGACATTTTACAATATCTGTAAATTTATTGAATCTAATTATAGGGAAATGGCAACAATGTTTTGCTACCAAAACCCATTGTAACAAAAACAGGAACGTTTTTTTTAAATGTATCATTAAATAAAATTAACACCCAACAGTAAAACTTCTGATGCTTGCAGAATCTGCTGAACAACACTGGTTTGCTGTCCTGTTTAAACACAATCCATAAAGCATCTATGTTTGTTTCCTGCTGTATTCATTTTATCATTAATTTATAAATGAAACTGACTACTATTTAAAAATTCAGCAAAAAATAAAATCAATCTGTTATACATACATTTTTCTAGACACAGTGTGAAATTAGAAATCATTACTGACAGTCTGTGTGTCTTTGGTCTTTTTCAAGAGTCTGAATATTTGCCTGCCTTCACACCCACTCAGACATCCATGAATTAAATAATAATTATCTTAATTCTACTGGTGTTTTGAAAGGAAATGCATTTTTATTATGAATCATATTATGGAATATGATTCATAACATCACAAACAAAATTAATATATTTTAAAGACGTTTTACTCAAACAGGTAGACAGTGATTTGAAGAGGCGTAGCAAGTGCAAAGGAGTTTGACTAGCAGTTCCTATCACCTATAGATGGTGTAATCCAGCACATGCGTTTGTGAGACATTGCTTTTCAAATATCAGTAGACTGTTTTATTCGTATTATTTCTCAAAGTGGTTTTATTTTGAAACCGTACAAATTCCACCATCAGCGTCTAAACCATTTTTTTTAGTTCCATCATATCATGTTACATTATATGATCACTGAGAGAAGGAAGTTATTCCTATCAGTTACATTTTGACTACATTAAAAATTACCAATTATAATCAGAAAATTCCAACACTGGCTGATCAATTCATCATAAACACCTGTGATTATTTCCAAAAATGATTAGTCTTGTACATGGTTTTATTCATCAATTAAATTTGACTAAAAAAGCAGTCATTTATACTTTCCTCACGTTTGATCACATATACGAATGCAGCCAGTTTAAAATACTGACTTACATATGCACAGTTGGAAATTATTAAGGTTTTTAATAACAATTTGGTTTCACTGCTTTTTTTGGTTGTTTGTTTACCATTTTAAACCATAGAACTGATCAGTTTTTTGCATTAATTAAAATCCAGACAAATATAGCTTGTAATTCGATTTTTTTATTGGTATTTCAGTGCATATTATGCAGTTTACAATTTGCTGTTGAATACACCAGGATGTTTTGGAAATATTTACTACACTTTGCAAAAAACATTGTGCGAAAGCGTAGTTTTGATTCATGTCTCTCTGCTACATTACTGTCCCTATCTATAAACCTCCTGATGGCGCTAAAAGGGATCAGCTTAGTTGTTTTTGAACTTTGATATGCCTCAATGTTCCTTATCTGCCACTGTGTTAAGTTTCAGAGGTGAGTTAAGCTCATCAGGTTTCACCAGACATCCATGCTTAACAGAAAAAAGATCAGGTCAGCTTTCTTAAATTCAGAGACAGCTGAGAATGCAAGCATATTTAACACACCACTGGGCCCAAATCCTCCTTCTAAAAAAGGACGCTTCCCTTTTACTTTTATTAGCTAAATGCACTTTCAAACCAATGTTATACTTATGATATTTAGTCATGCTTTTGAGATTTTAATGTTTTGGCCGTAAAAAGTAAAAGGGCATTCAGGCATAATGTTTTGTACAATAATAATTTATTTATATGATTTTAAGTAAGTATAGACCATTTCTTCCATTGTCTACTTTATTCTTCAACCCCTGAGTACATCAATTCAAATCCTTCAAAATTAACCTACTGTTTTTAGGTGACTATGAATACATTTATTTAACTAGTTGTAGCTGACACAACACTTAAGAAGTGTTTTTTTATTTTCATTAGCTGGAATTATTTATTTTTTTGGATGCAATATGCTCAGCTGTGTTCTATTTTTGTTAATACGGTAATATAATGAAATTATCACATTGAGATGTGTTAATTCAGTAACATTTATGTTTGAGGCCTCATCTAAATTAGATTCAGAGGTTTATAAAAAAAACAAATCAAATTTATACCCATATTTCCATATTTATTTAATTTTAATAAATTCAACTTTATTGTCCATTTAGTGTAGTATACTGTGGTGTTGTACTCACACCCCAATATGGGAGTGGCCTTGCTTTAATGAATCATAGAACAAAGCTGTAATAAAACACAAGATACTGGACAAGCACACTCCAACATTTTATCTTAGTGATACGCCAGGGAGATATCTTAGGAAGTTAACCCAAACTATTAGAACAAGAAGAAACAAAAAACAACAACATATATCTCAAATTGTCGTTCAATTTTAAATCTGTTTGTATTCCTCTGTTAATGTTCATCTTCTCAGAAGCCATCATCTTCGAAGAGCAAGAATGAAGCGCGTAGAGGGTCTGAGAGCCAACTCTTCGCAGTTCACTTTGGAGAAGCAACCCTTCCGCATCCTGGGAGGCTCCGTCCATTACTTTCGTGTCCCCAGAACCTACTGGGAGGACCGACTGTTGAAGATGAAAGCCTGTGGGATTAACACTCTAACAACGTGAGCACTCTGTGTATCTCATTCGTGATTTTATACATGCCGGTGGGAGGGGGTGCAAAGGTGAAGAGATAAAGGCGGCTGTTAAGTTGTAACACAATTTTGTACAATAATAATACTAATGCAAATAACTGTCTAAACAGTACAAAGTGCAATGCAGCATATTTTTAGAATTATAATCAGTTATAAATAAAATGCTAAATTAAAAAAAGTTAACCGTTTTTTCGTTTTGTGTCTTCTCAGGTATGTGCCATGGAACCTGCATGAGCCTGAGCGAGGGGTGTTTGACTTTAAGGAAGAGCTGGATTTAGAGTAAGGACTGCTGGAGAGGTTTGATACAAGAACAGCTAAGTTCCTGCAGAAGGCAGTGTTGCACTGGGAAAAACTCCTGGCAGCCTCTTTCATTGATACTGCTAAGAAAACCTTAATTCTCAATAAGCACTTTGCATTTAAGTCAGAGATAAAGAAAATGTCTCAGAGCATTATTTCATGGGAAAAAGATATATTTTTTAATGATTTGCTGCTGGGCACGAGCATCATGTTTATTTGAGAACAATTATCCTGTCCCGTCGAACATTTTATGGAGTGTTAACAACATTTTCCTTTCTGACAACAATGTTCTGCTGTCTCGTCTTAGAGCCTACCTCCGCATTGCAGCCAACTTGGGCCTTTGGGTGATTTTGCGCCCTGGGCCGTACATCTGCGCCGAATGGGATCTGGGGGGACTGCCTAGGTAAAAAAGCACAGTGTAATCAATGTATATAATCTGAAAAGGATCGTTAAAACAGATTCATTTAAAAATGTGTTTGAATCCCTGAAATCCCACAGGCAATGCGTTGTTCATTCAGACGATGAGGCTTTCAGCTTTGTCATGGCAAACTAACTGCAAGTGTGAATTGTGGCAAACATGTTTTTTTTTTTACACATAATATTATCTTGTTTAGTGAAGATCTGTACTTGAAATAACATACCCGCACACCCAGTTTTGAATGTATCGAGCACAGATGCACACCATATCAGCGAGGCGCTTCCATTACTTTGCTGAAAGCCACTGATGACTTTTAGCGAGAGTCTGGATGAGGCGATAATTAAATCTGGCAGGTCATATCCCTTAAAGGATGAATTCATTTATTTCTGTAATCAAAATACGCTCAGACCGATAATTGGGTGAATGTTGGCTGAAAAAGACTCAAGGAAGGTATTTCGGAGAGTTCTGGCCTGTGGGTGTGTCAGGTCAGAAGTCTGCTTTGCCGACGATCACAGTGAACCAAGATCTCATATCAAGATTGGCACAAATACCATGACGTCGTTTTCTTGTTTTAATCCCAAGTAAATCTCACAGCAAGACAATGATTTATTTTGCAGTGGTTTGATTTTCTCACAGTTGGTTGCTACAAGATCACGACATGAAGCTGAGAACGACTTACTCGGGATTCACCGTGGCTGTCGATTCCTTTTTTGATGAAGTCATAAAGAAAGTTGCTCCATTTCAGGTGCCTTTTAATTTCATTCACTCTTTGATCATTTTCATTCATCCATCATTCTCTCAACCCCTCCAAAGCATTGCAAGATTTTAGAGCGGTCTGATCCCAGTGGCGGAGAGTAAAGGCACTCCTCGGAAATGTTTGCAGTCCATCATAGATGATGCTCATAGCATGGATGTCAGTAAGGTTGTAAGCAAGGAAAGAACAACAGTCACAAAGCTGTTCTGTGTCTGACCGCATGTAGTTATCCTCCACACTACCAGTTGAGAACAGTTTGAGATCATGTTTCATTGCCGACGCCATAGTTCTGAAAATTAGGCTTTCAATTCTTTATTCAGTAACAGTAAAATAAATGGTGTCGTAAATCAGTTTCTCTCAATGGTTCTAAGCCGTCTATCGTATATCTGCTTTTTAACAGCTACAATATGAATGGCAACAGACAGAAGGAAGATGACAAATAAAGAATAGCAGTGACTTTTCTTATATTATACTTTTTCTTAGTATTTCAGTTCACGTTTTCTTTACCAACGTTAATTAATTTCAGTTGCCTTTTCCTCTGTTAGGAGGTGAATGTCCACAAACTTAAGTTGAGACCCCCCTCCCGAGTTGCTATTTCAAACACGCCCTTAATGTTTTTTTGTTTTTTTTTTGCAATTGGACAGCAGAAACTCAGCTTTACTGAATGCACTGGTGGCCGGTCAGGAAAGTACACGGAGGAAATTACACTGTTTTGTTTGCTGCATTCGAGACGGCCGATGAGGCTCTCAACGGACGCAGACCCATAAAAAAAAAGGATATCATGCAAGATTTGATCTTTTTCTGTGTCTATAACTGTGGATGTTGAAGGGTTAATGAATGAAGACATTTTTAAAAATCCTGTTGAATATCTGTCAATATATATAAGGGCTATAAGTGCATGTGTGAGAAAAGCTAAAGCGAACTTTGTTTCAGCGCCTCCCAGTAAGATGGTTCATGTTCTTTCTTTTCCTGTGTTCAGTGTAACCAAAAACAATTGGATTTTGCTTTCACTGTGTTAACCTGATTAGTCCAAGAACAGGCACACATCAGAATCCTCTGATTTTCTTTTTCTTTGTCTGATTAATGTTTAGTACTCCAAGGGTGGGCCAATCATAGCAGTTCAAGTTGAGAATGAATATGGCTCCTACGCTAAAGATGACAAGTACATGCCTTTCATAAAAGAGGTGAGAATTAGTGGTAAAATAAATCTCTTGCTGTTATTGCTAAATATGCCAACATTACTGAGGAAACAGTTGTTTAGTTCGGATGTGTCTTTTATCCTCCCTCTCTTAAGGCATTATTGTCCAGGGGAATCACAGAGCTGCTGATGACCTCTGACAACAAGGAAGGGCTGAAGCTTGGAGGAGTGAAAGGAGGTATTGTCAAAATGGGCTGACAGACCAGCAGTCCTGATCCTCTCTCTTTCTCTTTATTTCTCCTTGTCTCACTGTTGAGAGAGTATTGTGTTGCACCCCAAAGTTGCTCTTTTGGCATGCCCACTGGGAGGATACGTCAGGGTTTTTTTTTTTAACACACTTACTTTCTTCATATGTCTGCATTAGAGACAGTTCCAAAAGTTTTCTTTGCTGCTTTTGGTGTATCCATGCATTGTCACCAAGAGAAGTGTTCACACCTTGGTAAGTTGGTAGCATCGTTGCATACCAGGGCGTCACCATTTAAGCCCCTAGCACGCGTCCGCTTTGTGCGTCATGCCCCATTTCAGTGGTTATGCTCATATACTATGTGATAAGGGTTATTATGGTTCTTTGGGATTCATCATAGATACTTAGGGTCATTTCTTTCATGCAATTGCAAGAGATTCTAATGGTAGGATGTGTTTACACAAGTGCATTGTTTTTTTTCAGTTTTTTTTTTAAAAGACGTTTTTAGTGCTGAATCATTCAGATAAGGTCTTATCAGCTTAAATTATGTAACATTTTAGACCGACTACACGAAACAGCAAATTAGCCTTAAGATGGGAATTAGACCAAATCATCACCAATACTAACTTATATTAAGTGTTTGAAAGTCAACGAAAGAAACATTTTTTTTTGTGAGCATGGATGTTTTTTTTTACCTTCTTATGCCCTCCTGTGGTGTCTAAAAGACAAGTCTCACATATAAAGACACGATCCGCCTGCGCCTTTCTCTTGAATTATTATTTTTTTTTTCTTTATGACAGGCTTCAAGGTAAAGCAAATGATTTTATTTCTAAATAGTTTTACAGGTGTTTGATTCAAAAACCATTTTGGACCAGATAATAGTTCCATTTTCCCTCTAAAGCACTGGAAACCATCAATTTCCAGAAGCTGGTCATCAACGAGATCAAGTACCTGGAGGAAATTCAAGTGAGTACTTTCGGTTAAAAAAAAAAATATAATGGTAATGCTTCATGCAATAACTTTATTTTAGTCTGAATGATGACATTAGCATCGAAATAATGATTAATTACAGAATATATATCCATATTTTAGCAATAATTTCAGCTGGTGTTGCCTTAACCTTTAGAAAAAGTCAGTATCATGCGATGACCTGTTAAGGCAATTTGTTTAAAGGTTGTACCTGTTCATTTGGTGCAGGCTGTTACATGGAAAGTGAAAGGTCCCTCAGACACGTTTCTTTGCTCACTGTGTTGCTTTTACCTTACTGTGTACCCTTTTACCTTTACCTTAGCTCTTATTTAATTTTATTTACACCAGCCTAAGAAACCCAAGATGGTTATGGAGTACTGGTCTGGCTGGTTTGATCTTTGGGGAGGCCTTCATCATGTTTTCACCGCTGAGGGTAAGCCACACTTACCCTCAAATCTCTAGTAATTAACACCAGAGATGGGAATAGTTTTTATTTTTTTTCTTGTTTGTTATTGTGTTGAGAGACATTCACATGAGAGAAAGAAAGGGGAGATGGATTCTTGGTTAAGATTGAGGCTGTTCTTCTCTGTAAAAGGGGGTCGATATTTCCAGCTAATTTGTGATGCTGCAAGACGGTTGTTTTTGTGCTCCAAACCAGTAAAAAAAATAAAAAATAAGACAATAAGAAAGAAGGTAACATTCACATAGACTGTTTTCAGGTTAAGACACCATCTCCGTGCCTCAGGAGAAAGAGATACTGTAGACGAATTATTTTTTCCGAGTGCGAATAAAATAATTTGTTTGCCAAGAACAAGCTTGGGGAAAACAGATTCACTGCAGGTAGGCTTGCGTGAGATAAATGATCCGTCTGTTGTGCGAAACCACATGCAAGGCTGTAACTCGACAATTCTGTCACAGGGAATGATATTGATAAAAGGCTCACTCTTACTTATGTTTTCTTTGTTTAACTCAAAACTTGATATTCACATATAGAAAAGAAAGAAACATACAATCTTTTTTGCCTATTTGCTGAAGTTTTCTGGTTTTAGTTCAGCTAAGATAACAAAAAAATTATTGTTATTTGTTAAATGGCAAAATAATTAGCTAAAGATTACTTTATTACTTTCTTCAAAATGCTAAGTTTACATTCGTGATCATTATTATGTCTTGAAAGAAGTACCAGAAAGCGTGGCTTACCATGTTAAATCACAACATTTAGTTGATATGAAGGAAACACCTTAACCTGTATCCTGCTTGACATCGTAGAAAAATCGAAATATCAGGTTCATCTTTGGTTGCGATTTTTATGAAAGACCCCTGAGGGTAAGAACTTCGTCTGTTAAACAAAACTGTAAGCAAATATAAGGGAATGTACAAAAGGTCACCTCATCAAAAGCAAGGATTTTTCAGCGTTAAATGTGCATATCCACTCCAATACCCCCAAAACCAAAGATCCATGTGAAGATGTTGTGAGAAACTGTCATAAAATACAATGTTTTTTGTAGTTATATAAAAAAAGTGGTGGTTCTGACTGTAGCTATGGATAAGTTTAGACTGTTTACTAAACCATTAAGATCAACACCTATATGCTTTATGTAATTTTTAGTTTTTTTCCCATTTTGACGAGCAGTTTAGTGAAATGAAAATTAATTTCATGTCAAACTTATGCCTCGGGAGAACAGGAAGTTATGAATAACTAATCCAAAATTTTCCCATATTACATGTACGGTACACAATTTAAAGATGCCTGGAAACAGCACGCACACACAAACACCTCTGTGGGGCTGTCAAATAAAGGCTGCACCGAAAGGCCCCTTGCTGTGTTTACTGACGGCAGCAGCTTCTATCCTGGAGAAATGGCATTTGAGCAAACAAAGAAATCCAAAATGTATATGCAAACACACACAACTGATAACAGTGTTAAGTCTGGAAGTTGTCCACAAGACCTAGAAGAGGCAAAGACTTAGACAGACAACCATGTAGCGGTAGTTGATTTTTGTTCTGAGGACAATCAGTAATAAACTGAGTGTCCATAAGCAACGATTGGTAAATGATTTTTAATGGCAAGTTCACTAATCATGATAAACCTTTTGCATCCCATCTGAAGCTCGGTCTGGTCCCCTGTTACAAAATCCTCCTACAGAGAAGGAGCAGCCCACATGTGTGTGTGTTTTTTTAAAGGCTGGAATTTAGCAGGTGTGAAAAACTAGGTCAGAAAAACTGAGGACTATGGAAAATTTAGACTAGGTTATTTTAGGCGGAACAACTCATCTGAGGATTCTCATGTCTTATTGTATTCATGCTGCATGTTTTAAACTCCTATTTTCATAAAATAACATTGCTAGTCATGTCAGCAGGTAACACATTTTACTTTAAGTGTGCTTTATTTTAACACATCTGTCAGGTTTGACAGAATCTGTGTAGGAACAAAGTGAGCAAACTGTTTTATTTTGTATTTAAAATAATTTCCACTTGTTTTATTCGTGTCTTATCTCAAAGAGTCCGTTTTTCTTTACCGAGTCACATCCAATATGTCTAATTTATGATTTTATTTGGTCTCCTTTTTTCATTTATTCTTCTGGCTCGGGGGGTTGTTACTAACGTTATATACCAGTAGATAGCAATAGTAACATTTCAGAACTCATTACAAATCTGATTGTTTTTTTAACATATAAGATATTAGTTAATTAAATATTTTTAGAAAAAATACAAACAAACTAAAGGTTTAGGATCTTTTTTTTAATCACACTATGATATACAAGAATTTAATAATATAGTGCGTAGTTTTTAACCTCAATGTGACGCAAACCATATTTAACACAGAAACTATAATTTATAAGCATGACTCAAGCTTTTTAGAGTTTGATGGTAGCAGGATATTTTGTGAAGATCTTTTCTTTGGTAGAACTGTGGTGGTAAATGTACTTCTGCTGTATATACATTTACACAACAAACTTCTTTTATTTACTGAGCAGATTTTTTACTTGTCTGCTCTGTTGTTTATCCTTTACAATGACCTTCAAATCTCTAAGGTTGGCAGGTATCACCCTTGATTTTTTCCTCACAAGAAACTTGTTGCTGAAATAAAACTTTTATGTAAACCAGATCCTAATCGTTTATTTATATTTCAAGATTTTAAGATGTCGGCTTCAATTGGTTTGCACGTACAAGAAAATAAAACTAGAAATTATCTATATTTGTGGCACATTAGTAATGTATCTCTTTAGGAAACATATGGTTTTAAGAATGTATGATTTGCTTGAATGAAATGAAGCCCAAAGTCAAATGGTTTAACACAACCATTTCTTCAGAAAGGCTCAGTAGCAAGCACTGAATCAAAAAGTAGATGCATAGTTCATCATCTCAAAAGGAATGCAAGACAGCTTAATGAAGCTTACAGCATTACAGTTGGATTTTATTTTTGCCATTACCAGCAGCCATCCACATCTTCCACGAGTCACACTCCAATCGCTGGGCCGTCGGTCTTGCTTGATTTGTTTAAAGACTGAAATGGAGCAGAAAATAGAGCCTCGCCCTCTAGAAAGTGTCACAGCGAAAATGGAAAGTAAAAAGCCTTCAATATTCAGAGGGGATTCATATCCTTGACAGTTCAGTGCTCTGTGGACTGCCACACATACGGCAGCTGGAACCACCATTGCTGGGTTGGCAGACTCACCATAAACAACTGATATTCAAAAAGACTGTAATTGTTGAAATCATGAAGCAGGGATAAGGTTGTTTTCTTTAATTGCATTTAAAATTCGTAATTGCTCGATTTTATTGTTCTTTTACAAAATATGTCAAGTCAGGCCGAGACCCTTCACATGAGCCCTGTCCTCTCAGTTGTTAGGCTTAGTTTAGTTAATTGCGTGGATGTGGTTCTGCCAAACTGGAGTGTTTATAGCTCATGATTGAGCATTGTTGTAGTGAAGAAAATTTTAACGTTTCCCCATTTCCACTTTTTCCGGACAGACATGATCTCAGTCGTCAAAGAAATTCTGAAACTGGACATGTCCATCAACCTTTACATGTTTCACGGCGGGACCAACTTTGGCTTCATGAGTGGCGCTTCTGCTGTCGGTATACCAGCATCTCAGCCCATGGTGACAAGCTATGGTATGTGTTCTGTTGTTTGTATATACTGTGCATTGGCTGGAAATCTTAGCAATAAAGTTCTTTCTAAGAGTTTAAAGTGAAATGTGTTGGGATGTACTGATGCATCGGCAGATGTTTGGCTCGTTAACTGCCATTGGCCATCGGCAAAAAATGCTAACATTCACAGAAGGCAGTTGCCAAAGTTTATGTTGTTTAAAATGGTGCATGAACGCTGTGCTAAGGCGTAATGAAAAGGTCGTGTTTCTTTTATAAATGTGTCTAATTGAATTGTACTAAAAGACATTTAAAATTGTTCAGTTATGTTTCTGTGGCATCAAAGACAGAATAATATTAAAAAAAACAACATCTGTAACGGTTATCGGCCTCGAATTTCACAATCAGTGCACTCCTAGAAATAATAAATACTTCCTGTTTCACAAAAGGTGCCTTAGCTTGGTTTTAGATGATGAATGATCTCCTACTTTACCTCTTATTAAAGATACAAACTGGCTGGTCTTGTTACCTGCGTGGACTATTGATACAAAACTCATCCTTAACTTTTTATTTTTGAAGTACCCCGAAATAATGCTGCCACACGCACAACTTAGGAGGTTTCTTTAATACTTACTCTATCTATCATTGTCTGCCACCCTGAAGAGCAGTTCTTATTAGTCGTGTAACTAAGTTTTTATTTAGTTCTTTACTGAACGTTTTTTAGATGTTTTTTGAACTTACAACTAAATAAAATGATCTGCTTTAAGTAGTTAAACATTTATATTCATGTTCTTATTTTGAAAGTGGGGGAAGTTTTGCTCTCTCTGCTTACCAAGACACAAGACACACACAACTATGATTGTGTATTCTTTGGTAACTTCTTTTGTAAAGTTTCCCATGGTTTTATTAAATGGTCAATACTTTTACTAGTCTACATAACAATGTTTAGATGCTTTCAGTTTAACTGTAATGAAACATTTAACCTCTTTTCATTGCTACGCAGATGATATTCAGATCTACCTTAAAAGCATACCGATTAATTTTTTAATTCCTAATTTGGATCTGACGATACATATGATAAATAACTTGAATAAACTTTCAGTGATCTCTGTGTACTGCAGGTAAGGTAATGACTACTGATAAACACTTCACTGAACATATTTCAACTCATCTGTTAAAGGTTAAGTTTTAGCAGACATTAAATCTGTGGTGCCTTTAAATGATTATGTGTATTTAAACTTTCAAGTCACTTCCAATTTTTGTTAGAAGTCCAGCTCTATTGGAGCTGTCAATACTTTCATTATTACACATGCACAGACACAAGTTTATTACCAGGACATATAAAAGCGGAATAGTTTGCCCTCTTTTTAGATTCCTTAAAGGTCCAAGTACTTCATTTTTCATTTAAGAGTGTCAAAAACCTTACCTTTGACATTCAAACCACTTGTGCTACTACTCCCTGAATTGGCTTTTTGCCACAGAAAGGCTCCATTTTCTGTCCAGATAAACCCAGAATGTGTTGCAGGCCACTGCTGCTGCCTTAAGATGTTTGATAGGAGAGCGCAGAGAAAGCATCTGCCATGGTAAGAGGCATCCGTGCCTCTCTCCGGCTCCCAAACCTGCTGTTCTGATAGCGTATTATCTTTCAGATTACGATGCTCCATTATCCGAGGCGGGGGATTACACCACCAAGTATCATCTTCTCAGGAATTTATTCAGCAGCTACCACAGTGAGTGTTGCATGCTGTTGCTGAGACGGGCCCTTGCATCTTCTGTCTCCTCTTCTCCTTTCATCTCCCCACTTAAGTTAATTCTCCTTGTATAACCTGCTCTCTCTTGGCTCAAACAGGATAGCATTGCATATGATTACAAGGGGGAGTTAGATTCAAGGGTTTGTCTGTTTTCGCCTATGTGTGAGCTTTGCGCCTTATTAAAGACCCTCGCAGTGACTGCCAATTGTGAGAATAGCGTACATGTCTTGGATTCTGCTCACTCTGTGCGTTTTTTTCCCCCTGTTTGTAAAACATGTCATTTGTGATCGGGGGAAGAAGTCTCAAGTATTTTGTGGCCAGGGTCGGCTTTTGGCAGCATGAGAATGAATCTAGCATAACAAAGTAATAATTTGCCTGCTGCTGCGGCGATTGAAAACGGTTTGAAAGGCCGCCTGAGCATGATGCATCCTCATGTTTTGTAGTCCGCTGAACAATAAGCAGTGGCCTAAATCTGCCTGATTTTGAGAATACTCTGTATTCTGCTGTATATCCAGAAAGACCCGACCTAATTTTTTAATTAGATCATCTATTGTTGTTTGGTCGTCAAATTATGTACATTATGTCTATTACTGTTAAATATCTATGGCTCAGCTTTATTAATAGGCTTACTTGGAGGAATGCCGATCTTCTATAGATTTAACACTTAAATTAAGAGATTTAAGATAAAGATTCCCACAATTAGCCTGAAACTCAATACAGTTTTATTATTTCTCCGCTTTCTGCATTGCAGGAAGAAATTGCAGGAAGGCATTCCTGTGCAGAAGTATTCATATCCCTCCATCTGCAATAGATCACTACTATGTATGTATATATATATATATATATATATATATATATATAGTATTGCTCAATCCCTTTTACTCAATTACCCCTAAGGAAAACATTGTGCAGCTAAAATGGTCAGAGGTTTCAGTCTCTACATTCTGGTAGACATAACATAAGAGACCTGTAAGACGTGGCTCTACAAACCATTACAGCATGGGTGCAGAACACATACAATACAAAACCGGATGGAATTTTCTTTTGTCAAACAATACTGGACTACTTTGCAGCGGTTTACGTACATAAAAGTAAACCAGTGCAGTATACGATTGTGGTTTGCTAGTACACATGTGATAGATTAAAAATAAAAGTAAAGCCTATAAACCTTTCCATATTTTGTGATGTTAAAACCAATAACTCATTTTTTATTTATTTTATGTGATAGGCTAATTGGGGAGGAAAAACAATGCATTTTACTTATTTATTTTTTGCTACTAAGAAAAACATGAATTGCATGGTATCCATTTGCATTCAGCAAACCGTACAATGATACCCCTGAATGCAATAAATACAATTCTGCACAATCTAGTTCCTTCAGATGTAATGGAGACAAGCCAAAATATAAATGTTGTGTAATGAAAAAAAAGTTAGCATAGTTTTAGAAAGCCCTGGATAAAGAGTTCTTCTGGACTCAGGCAGTGACTATTTTATATGATGAAGAATTTTTCCCCACTAATTGAAATTATTGGGATGCTTCCGTCCGTGACGGTTCCACAGAGCTATCTTTTTATTCTCACAGTGGTGGATTTCTCCGAATGTAAAAATGTTACAGAACGTTCTAACTCATGAGTGTCGAACCCACGAAGAGTTGTTTAAAGGAAGTGTTGGTCATTATCCTCAAAGGTACCCATAAGTGATGGCTTTTACCAGTCGATGAAAGGAGAATGAAGTCAGACCGTTTCTAGTGGGAGTGCTGGTGTGCTTTTGAGATTTAACACCTTTAAAAGCAGCTGATGGTCCCGTACAAGCACTGTTAACGGATGTTGAGAGGCTGTTTCAGAAACTGGAAAACAAACTGGCAAAAAGCTCACCCGCAGACTTAAAATAGGTTTTTTTTTTTATATATATATTTGGTAGTGAGTCATGCACAGTGGAAAACATCAAGAGCTCTTTTTTATGCATGCAATACAGGGAATTTGGTTTAAATCTTATGTAGGACAAATCTTTCTACAGAATATTCTTACATTTTGCAAAGACTGCAATTAAAAAAAAAACTTTTTTTCAAAATGTTCTCATCTGCTGACAGAGAAATGAAAGCAAAGTTGCCTTCATTTCCTCCCTCCATTCCTTGCAGGCCAACCTCTACCTGAACCACCCTCTGCTCCAGAAATGATAACCTATCAGTCCATTGTTGTCCAGCAGCATCTATCCCTGTGGGACAGTCTCCATTTAACGGAAAGGGTAAGCAACACACGTTCAGAAAGCCAAAGCTAAAAAGTTGCCCTTTAACAAACAGGTAATTTACCATTTTTTTTGTTTTAGATCATTATGCCACTGAATGACCCACTTTCAATAATCTTTTTTTTAGTTCCCCAAATAGCTCACCAGATGTCTCTGTAAAGCATACTGGTATTTCAAATATTTCTTGGTGCTATACGCCTAACAGCACGTTTCAACTGTAGGAACCTTTTCAGGCATCCCAACTTCCTAACCATCTGGCTATTTAAAAAACGGCTCAATTAAAAGTGAACAGAATCGAACACTTCTGTTTCATTTTGCCATACTGAGTAAGTCCAGGATATGTTGATGTTTCACTGATTTTAAATTTGAATGGAACACATATCTTTGTGATTAATGTTCGCGTGAGACACAACTCACTACTTTAATCAATAAAAATCTGTCATTTTAATCCAGGTTTGCGTTTATTACTCTGAATCTGTCATGAATTTTTTGAATTCATATTGTAAACGGCATAGGTGTTTTCTATTTATTTATTTTCCGCAGTGTTGACTTAAATCTATCTGAATCTTTCCACACAATTTTAGACCCCACGGTGGAGTCTTATCTGTTAAAACTCTGATTTTTGTACTCAATATGTCAAACAATGTCCCAGAATCCCAGAAAATCCTACTACCTCCAAGACAAAGTATGTGAGGCTTAATTCAGTCTTTTAATTTTAACTTTCATCCATAGTTATTAAACAGTTGAGGGTCTGGTGGTTTGAAATAGTCATATGGAGGCATTATGACCTCAAGATGTCACACTTTTTGACTTTTTTATTTATTCATTTTTTATCTCCCTACATAACTTTCTAAGAACACCATAGTAATAAAATAAGCTAGGGGGACTTGCGGCCTGTAAAAAATAGAAATAAACTTTTGTGTCACTAAGAGTAAAACAGAAAAATAAAAATGTTTCAAAATAAATTCATAAATTAATATTTTATTACTGTAAAACAACCAGCGGGTCAGATTAGTTTGAATAAAGTGATTTTTCTGTCATGTATTGCAATTATTTATAATTTATTGACAAACTCAAACAGATATCATAACTCGTCGTCTTCTTCTATAATAAATCTGTCATTCTTGAACTGGATAATTTTATTCACTAAATATTAGTATTATTCCACCATATGTAGCTTAATGATTATACAGCAACACGCTATGAAAGTAGTCTGAAAAAAATGCTTAAAATTGCCTTTTTGCGAAAAAAGAAAAAGGTAAGCAAAACAAGTAGGACAATATTTCCTTTGAATCATATCCCGTTCCTTCTCCCTGAATGTCCACTATTTACGCCATGTTCCCTTCGATGCATTTATATTCAAGCCAGGTGTAGCACGTCTGGTGACTCTCACTCCATTCATTATTCAGTAGCCATTGCAATAATTTGCTACCCACCGAGATGCCAATTACTTTGCCCCAGACCAGCCACACAACCTTGTTAAAAACGAGTGGTTTCTCTCCAGTTACAGTGTAGACTGTTGTGAGACCAATATTTTATTTCAAGTGTGTGTTTCCAAGTGTGTTTGTAAAACATGCAAGTGTTTAGTTTAGCTTGTTGGACGTGCATTTTGTACTGTTCAAAGGTATAGAAGAAATGGTTGCTTAGTAAAAGCAGAGTCATGCACGAAGAGTTTCATTGTCAGTTATCTTGACTTACATAAGTCAAGATAACTGAAGGTATTTCAAACAGTGCATGACTTAAACTTTGTTTCCTCTGTTCATAATTATCAGTTGAGCTTGCATCTGGGAACAGACTCCTTCTTTGATTAATCACATCTACATTGATTAAAGAATAGAAACCTCACAGCATATTAATTATTCTTTAAACAAATGACTACATTTACTTCTCAGAAAGCCTGGTCTTCTACACCATTCCACCAAGAAGTCTTTACCAAACCATGGTCTTTACTGGAACAAATGTTTTAAGGCCAAATGCGTTAACCCAGACCGCCTTGCATTAAGTTTTTTAACTACATTTGTAGTTCATGTAAAACTTCCATTTATGGAAAGAAAAAACCTTCCTTTTATGTACCGCAAATTCATTGTGGGATTATGTGTTTAGCAATCTGTCCGCAGTGAACTAATTGCATTACAAGATGTGTCGCTGCAAATTGCTCTTTAAAATAAGCTCTTAAGCCCCAAGAGTGTTTTTTATTCAAATTTTTTTAAGCTAGGTATGTAATCTCTTGAGTGATTTTACCAGAAGTGTGAGCATCACAGCAGATGTTCTTGTTTTAGAAATAATGGGGTTGGAACATACAAAGTTATAGTTTTGGTATCTGTAAGGTAGGAGCTGAGTTTGGTGAACACCGGAGACATACTAAGTTATTTTGTGGACTCTGTTTAGTTTGTGATTCAGCAGCTTGTGGAATTGACTGCGTTTTTTGGTGTTCATGGTAATAATTAATAGATTCTTCTTGATTTGTGTGGATAGGTCATATGTCTGTGTAACGAAAAGCAAGAAAAGCTAAATTCCATCCCTTGGTACTAGAGTTTTGGGGCATTTGTAGTGTGTGGAAATTTGACAAAACCTGGCTCACGCGGATTATTCCATCAAATATAGCTGGCCTGACTTGGCCCAGGGTTAACTGGCACATTCCCATTCTGTCAGCCACTGAAATAAACCTGCTGCTATAAGCACCCCTGTGTGGTTGGCAGCTGTATGGGTCCAGGCCGTGTACTGCTGCTTGCTGTGTCTGAGCCCAATTCCAAAACACCTGGTCTGCAGTCTTTGCAAAGCCCTATAATAATAATAATAATAAAAACAATAATAATAATAATAATAATCCAATAATATTAATAATCTAATAGCAATAATTTGTACACTAGCTGCTAGTTATACCTGCGACACTAAATACATTAGCCAACAAACTTCCTTATTCAAATAGTTAAAATTAATTTTGTGATATTATCCTCGAGGATATTGATATTGCAATGATGGCACCTTTAAGATATATTTACCAGACCTAATGTGCCTTTTCTTCCTTTAGCTCAATGTGAGCCGCAGGAATGTAGACATTTCTACTTCCAGTTCTTCTGATTTTTTTTGCCTATGTTTTTATTCTTTGTGTCACCCCCATGCTCTCAGTTTGAAGATTATTTTTTGTAAAAGCCATCACGTCAGAACAAATCATGCCACGAAAAGGGAAATGACAACACATGCAATGAGATTGATTGAGAAAAATTCAAGTAGACACTTTAAACCATGTGCGAATCTTTTTAAAGATGAATTTCTGAAGCTGTCTTGTTATTTTCTGGACTGCTTGTTTCACTCCGCGTCTCCGTTTTTGCATCCTCCCCAGCCTTTTAAATCGGAGAGGCCAGTAAACATGGAGAACCTCCCTGTCAACAACAATAACGGTCAGTCGTACGGCTACACGCTTTATGAGACGCCCATCGCCGGCGGAGGAACCCTTAACTCGAAGAACAACATCAGAGACAGGGCACTGGTGAGAGCGATCGATCCTGCAGACTTATTAGCTCACATTTTTTTTAACTCTTGTCTATTAGAGCACATGGCAGTAGAAGCTGCAGTCCGGCACGGTTGAGTTCACACGTCTGATTAGCATACCGGTAGACTTTCAACCTTTGCAAAGTATCTGAGTATGTTTTCTCTGCGTTGTGATTTTTATGTAGCTTTTATTTTTGTATTTCTCAATATAGATTTTTTCCCCCTCCTCATTTTCTTTAGGTTTTTGTGGACAAACAATTTCTTGGTGTTTTGGACTATAAGTTGGAGGAACTCGTCATACCTGATGGAAAGGTAGTGAGTTTCTTTGTCCTCCTTAAATACATTTTA
>JAVLVB010000125.1:1562254-1617144 GCA_032876305.1 Orestias chungarensis | reverse complement strand
GGACCAGTGTGCTTTTTTGGAGAGATAAAGTTTTTAATATTTAACAACCGGCAGCATGTGAAAGCTTCAGGGGATACTGATAGATGTTTTCTGGCAGGAAAGTGCAAGGGGGGAGCCAGCAGCAGGTCTTTTGCTGTGTTTTTTTATTTTTTGGGGGGGACGGAAAAAAATTGACAAAATCTGCAACCTTTCGTGGAAAGAACTCACTTAAAATTTTAAAAGATCTTTCCAATTTTGTATATTTTTTAGTGTGTGTGTGAGTTTTGTTTTTGAACTGCCGCACTTGAATGCAGCCAATGCTTTATGTATGTTTTCATTGAAGGGAAGCCGAACTCTCAGCTTGCTGGTGGAGAACTGCGGAAGGGTGAATTATGGAACAACTCTGGATGAGCAGCGCAAAGGTACAAAAACAATAAATAAAAAAACCCTCATGATGTTTTAAACATTCAAGTGGAAGCGGATTTTTTTTTTCTTCTGGAAAATGATTAATATGATTAACTGCACGTCATATATTTATTTTTTAAAGAAACTGAAAATGGCATTGAATCATCTTTTCAGGTCTTGTTGGTGATGTTGAGTTAAACTCGCACATCCTTCGAGACTTCACCATTCATAGTCTGGATCTGAAACCAGGCTTTGTAAACAGGTTTGTCTTTTAATTACACTTCTATTTCTCCTTTTTTTGTCATCACACCTACCATCCCTTTATTTACTCCAGCATTTTGGCTGAATTAGTATGATTACAGAGGCAACAACTTCTGAAAATAAAACACGTTCACATTTTAACACCTCTTAACTTTTCAATTTTACCGCTCAACAAAGATTTCAGTATTCAGTCAAGACACATGATTCCCATTGCTACTGATTTTGCAAACACTAAATCCTGGTTTGGAGAGCACCCGTTTACATACCAGCAAACCTGTAATGGATCAAACTCTTAATCTACTGATGACTAGTCAGATTTGATTAAGGGTAAATTGATTAATTTAATTCTCTGGTTGCTTTGTTGGTGCATTTCAAATACAATTGAAAACATTTTAATTAAATGCGTTGACGGATATATAATTGCAAAATCTTGTTTTTCCAACGTATTAAAGGTCACATGCTTGTGATAGTATCGTAGTAATAGTACTAAAGTTTCGAGACTGAACCGGTTCATGTTGTTATTCAGGCTTAGGCCGCACCTAAGCTAATTTTCATCTAAGATTAGATAAAAATCAAACCCGTGTCATCGCTGTACAGCTTACACACAACAGAATTTCGCTGAACCCCTGTCAGGATTGCACACTGGATATTGTTGCAGATAATGAATATGTTTGATGTTATTTTATATTGTTTGTGCGTTAGTATGTTGTTTACAAAAGATATGTAAGGTCCACCTATCGTTCGTGTTTTTTTCCATATAGAATTATTTTTCAGTTTACAATAACGACCCCAACTTGAGTTATCTCATTTATACAGTTAATTATATCGACTGAGTAATATATTATATCAGCTTTAACAAAAACTGTGTGTCTAAAGGCTGTGCTGGAGGATTATCTTTGAGTGATTCACAAACACGTGGACATTGTCTTTTCTTACTTGCTGTCATCATGCTGGAATTAAGGGATTACTTAATTGCTTTTGCCTTCGAGCAATCCCTACAAGAATTATCTTGGAGGTTATCATCTGTTGTGTAAAGACGTTATTTCCTTGTTGTTTCTTTTTTTGTTTTGGCACTCTAAGCCGGTCCATATAATAAAGCACATGTTTGGTCAATTTAAATCAAGCCATGCCTCTAATTGTTTCTCCACGTAGGTCGTAAAGGCATCTAAATGTATCTATTTTCTGCTGTTGTTAAGCATTGAGGGAACCATTCAGTGGACTACCCGTCACGTAAAAATCATTACATATGGTAAAATTATTATTTGGAAGCATTAGAGTTGATACTATGTTTTTTTTCAGGTGCACCGCAAGGCCCAAGTCTTATTCCCATATTAATATTTCAGTATTACAACACCACCACGCTGCACGGTAGATCTCCATACCATTCATATAAGAATTGTTACCTAACTCTGTTGACAATTCATCACTCTTTGCTTAATAACACTAATAATCACAAAGCTAGCTTTCCTGGAATAGGTAAAGCTGATATAGTTAAAGCTTATGGAATATGTATTGTGGATATGCTTGGTTTTAAAAGCCAACATGTGTCTCCTTTTTCTTTTCTTTTTTTGTGTTAGTGTGGGTCCGTCTGTACCATTCTGAAAATGTCAAGCCCTGAAGCGCCTTATAATCGAAACACTAGAAATTCCTGCCTCAGGAAGGACTGTTGCTTTTTTATTATGACAGCGTTTTCGAATTTTCTTAGAGGGAAGACATTACCTGCAGGATTCGTGAATATGAATACTTCCATTTTCAAACTTTCACTTGACCATTTCTGGAGGCTAATACATATTCTATGAAAGACAGAGTATCCTGATGCCTCACGAACAAACACATAATACTATAGATTGTCATGCAGATTTTAGGTAAATGTGCAAAATAATGCATCAAAACAAATTTATAAATAATAATTATTTTTTCTCTACAGTCTACAGAGTTCAACCCCTTGGGTATCGATGGAAGAGAAGCCGTCCTTCCCAACTTTTTTCCAGGCCAAACTTTGTGTGAACAGCTCTCCTAACGACACCTTCATCAAACTTCCTGTAAGCAGCAGCTTGGAGTCAAAAGCAGCTGAAACCTGCCAGAAACTTATGTTAATATTTAATCGTCTTAGCTCAAAAAGAAGCAGACCAGCAATGTAGGTGGCAACAAGAAACCCATTTTGTTTAACGAATATATTTTATGAAAAATTTCACAACGTACAAAGAAGTCAATTGTTTTGTTTTGTTTTCTTCACTAAAAACCAGTGGATTACAGTTCAGTGATCTGTGATGTGTTTTATTATACAAGACAAACATTCTAGAGAAATGTTTCTACATCGAGTTGTAACTCACTCGATTCTTTTACCTGAAACACTCAATTTGCCCTTTTAAGGATTTCTGAGCTCTCACATAAATTGGTTTCGATGATCCGCTTTTAGAAACTAAATCTGTTAATTTCTGTCAGACAGAATACATTTAATAATTTCAGACATAGTAAAATATATACGTGCTTTTTTTCTCCCTTTTTCATCTGTGATTTCTGTCCACAGGGATGGACCAAAGGCGTTTTGTTTATAAATGGCAGGAATTTGGGACGATATTGGTCAATTGGACCACAGCAAACACTTTATGTCCCTGGGGCCTGGCTTCACAGGGGAGACAACCAGGTATGGTGTCTAATTTACATTTACCTTCTAAAATATATGCAACACGCTATGAAGAAGGTTATCAGTTCATAATTTACACAAAATAAATCAAATTTACCTTTGAACTTACTTGTAAACAGGCCCAGGCTTTAGGTTAAAGCTGACTTGTGTGTCAAACTATTTATGATCACATTCACCTTGACAAAATTGTCTAGTTCTATCTCAAGAAATGGAAGCCCACAGCATGATGCTACCCCCACCTAATCTTACTGTGGATTTGTTGTTCATTTCTTCATGTGTTGTATTGATTTTGGGTTAAAACGCTGAACCTTGTTTGAAATGAATCTGAATGATCAGAATTGTTTGTCTAGATGGCAGAAATTAAACAATCAATCAATCAATCAAAAATACTTTATTTATCCCGAAGGGAAATTAGATGTTGTTGGCGTATCTCATTTAACTGAGGAGTTGTAGATGGTGATGGGTGTGGGCAGGAAAGTTCTTCTGTAGGGTTCTGTTTTGCAACCAAGCTGAAGAAGCCTCTGACTGAAGAGACTCTGTCTTCCAGTAACAGTCTCGTGAAGAGGGTGTTCAGGGTTGTCTATGATTTTCTTAAATGAAATTAAACAAGGCAAATGGACTTTACTTATATAGCTCTTTTCTAATTGAAGTACAGCTCACTCAAAGCACTGTACACTATAGCCACATTCAAAACTGATACATGCATCTTAAGGCAACTTGGGGTTAAATGCCTCGCCCAGGGGCACATTGACATGTGACAGGGAGCAGCTGGAATCCAGCTTGCAATCGGATTGATTGCAAGACGACTGCTCTACCCACTGTGCCACAGACACCCCTCTTTAAGCTTCATTAAGTGGGTGCAACACATCTGAAACCAGACTGTTATGACTTTAAGAAGATATTCTTCTTAACATTGTTTTTGTTTTCGTTTAGTTTTTTTTCTATTGGATTATTCAGAATATGGTACATTATCGTTGGATAAGGTTCTGAAATGATTAATTGTGCTGTAACTCTCTTAACATGTCATCTCTATTGATGTCGTGTGCATGGCACATGCAGACTAAATGGGGTCATTTCATGTTTTCCAAAGCTTTATGGAATTCCATGACATTTTTATTGTCTAGTAATCAGTTACACAATCTCCCAAACCATTCAGCTGACAATGATTTAAAATAAAGCTAATAAGAAAGCTATTATTTTTGTGTACAAATTTTAATTTCATGTGCAGATGAACCTGTTTACATATAGAATCTATGCTTTTTTCTCCGAAAGGTTTTCATGTGTACCGCTATTTACTTTATTATAAATGTCTTTAGCAAATGGAACCGTCTCCCAGTGTCGGCCCGATTTACTAAGTTCCAGTACTTTTTCAGAGTGCATGAATTGAAACTGAACCAACCGCTTTCAGTGTCTCTTCATGAGCTTTTTTTCTTTCTTTTCTATGGTGTTATAGGTCATGGTGTTTGAAGAGCAGGAATCAGATGGTAAACTCCAGTTCACCAGCAGCCCTGACTATGGCATGACTGTTGATGTCTAATGAGGACAAGAGGAGAGCGCGGAGGGCGCATCAACGGAGCAGACATGATTGCTGTTCGCTGTGTTTGCATGGACCCGGATTACCTGCCCTGATCAGCAGCAACCAGGCGTCAAGATGTCTTGAGTTGATTTGTTTGTTTTTCCGCCGCATCGTAATCATGGGATGTTGCTGAATATTCCTTGTTTCTTACTTGCATCTTACAATAATAGTGACACGGACTGAGTCAGAGTTATTCTGACTCTATTTAATTCATGGGTACCATTCACTCTGTGTTGAATAGATAAATCAATAAGAGTCTAGTTGGACCTTTGCTTGTATCCAAGGCCAGGAAGCTTGTAAGCTGTTTATTTTTCTCCGGCCCCTCATGCATCCTCCTCCTCCAAGCCGCACAGAAAACCTCTGCGGATGAATCAAGGTTACAAAATCGCTCTGAAGATCATTTTTTTGTAAACCTTATATGATGATATTTGTTTCTCAAAACATTATCAGCACATTTGTTTCTTGATAAAAACCCTTTTAGATATCTTGCTGAAATACACCTTGTTGAATACTTTGCAGTCTTTTGCAAGTATTGAAGCCGCTTCAATTTAATTACAGCAGTGCGTAATTGTACAGTGGATAAAAACGAATGACATTTGTTCCAAAAATAAAGGTGCGAAAAGTGCGGAGTGTATTGGTCTTCAAAACCTCGGAGTAAATACTTTCTTACGGCTATGAATTCATATATGGTTGTTTCTACAAGCTTTGCTCATTTAAAGAACAAACATTTTTCCCAGTCTTTGTCTAATAGCTAATACTATATATAAAACATCGACTTAAAAGTTTTGTTCATATTAATTTAATTACGTCCTATCTCTTATTTTTAAAAGGATTTAGGTCCTAACTGGGCAATGCTTATGCACAAATATGCATGTTTTTAAGCCAACTATTGCAGCTCTGACTATTTAGGCTTGTTGTTTTTCTTAAAGGTGGAAAACCCAATCTGTTGGGCATCATTTTACCCATTAACTCTAATAATATTAGATTATTTGAAGAGAGAACAATCCTGATGTAGAAGGTTGTTGCCAGTACCTTGTCTTACCTGTAAAGGAAAATGCAGGATAATGTCAATAATAATGGTGTTCTTTAACACATAAAGCAATTTAAATGGCAGCCAAATTACAAACAGATCTTCTGGCTATGTACGACTAATAGTTCTACTGTAGGTACATTATCCCACTTAAACTAAGAATCCTAGTTGCACTGTGGGACTCTTTTGTTTTTTTATATTTGTTTTATTATAACTACTATAACTAATCAGTTTTTGACAGGATGGCCTAGATCCTGTCTGAGATATGACTAAATCTATTTCTAACATTTGAATACATTTGATAGTTTTATTAAGCAAACAGATGCAAAAAAGTTCAGTTCATAAAGAGATAAATGTTAGATGGTATTCAGATATCCTACCTTGGTGCTGTAAAAAAGAAAAACATGGTACGACTAAATTAGTGTCAATGTGCCTTATTTTTGACTAAACCTCTTCGACATGTAGAATTGTTGTTAAAGAATAATTTGAAAACAACACACTGGGCAACGCGGGGTTCTCCTCAGTTATTTATTTCTCTTGATTCAACTAACACTTTTCTGAGAGAGCTGTTGTGGCAAATAAAGAACCTTAAGAGTCCCATGCATAAAATGTGAATGAAAATGCATAATGTCAGCAGAGATGATAAAGTAACTTTGTAAGATGCATTGTGCCTTAGAGGATGTCGCTGTTTGCTGTAGTAGGGCTGGTTAGGGAAACTATTGCTTTATGCATCATTGTTTAAAAAAATAAAATAATAGGACATAAAGATATCTGGAACATGTTCAAGGCGAAGCCCTTTCATTTGTTCCGCTGCTCTAGAAGACACAACAAAGGAAATTACATATCACATAACCACACTCAAACCGCTCCGACCACATGCCGATCTGTACACTGGATTATCGTTATCGAGTTTGCACCGTGGCGAAATCAGAACTCAGAAAACAAGAACAGTGACTTTGTTTACCCACAACTTCAGAAATGGGTAACACCTCATGTTTTGTTTCTATCCGCATCAGCATTTTTACCCACTTCTGGCCCATTTCAGTGGCAAACATTTCAGGTAAATTCTTTCATAAAAAGAAAACAAAAAAACAAAAACAAAATTTCAGTTAGACCATGATTAAAATCAACTGCGTTGTGCACCATGCCGTTAACGAACGATCTGCGTGATAATCCACGTTTCCCGTGTGTGAGCGTGCTTTTTCTAGAAAGCAACTAAATTTGAAAGCTACACAAACAAAATAAAAAAAAAACAGCAGCTGCTTTAATTAAATTGCACATCCAACCTTGAAATAAATATATAAATACATATATTAAATTTTGACGCTGAATAAATAACTGGATGGGTAGCTGGTGATCTTCATGGCAAATCCCTGCGCTGTATAATGTCATGCGGTCAATGAAAAGCGGCCAAACGCAGGTCTAGATACAACCATTTTTCTGCCTGTGTGTCTAATTGTTGCAGAGTAAGACGTGTAATAACTTTTCTTGCTGAGCTCGTTTTTTGTATTGTGCAGAAGTTAATATTGCAATCTGTCTCATAGTTCGGGGCGGGGGGGGCGCTGCACAGATGGAGTCAGGCAATCGCACCCAGGCTTTTTAAATTATCTCCTGCTCCTACATCGCCACAGCAGCAGATAAGGACCACCTCTGGGCATCGCAGATAGAGGTCCTTTAGAGCAAAGGAGAGATTCCATTATAGTACGGCGTTTGAATAACTTTGTGAATATGATCCGCTGTACTGCGTGATTACAAAGTGATGCTTATCATTAGGGCTGCACCTCATATCCTGGGCGGTCCGGTTAACGTTAAACAGGAGGCTACATAATAATGCATCAGATACCACCGGCTGTATAAAAGATACTGGATCTACACTATAACCTAAAAAACTAAACAAAACAACATATTTTTGTTGTGCTTTTCATTTGCCTACAATGACTTCGGAGCTGAATGTACACAAAAATGTACATGGATCACATTTTCAGGGCCATGCATGTTCGATATTCTTTTTTTTTTTCCCCCTTTCAGAATTGAGTTCGGATGCTGCTTCATTATATACATTTTTTTTAATACACAGACGATGGTATTTAACCGATATCTGCAAACTGGATGTCTGAAGATAGTATAAAGTATTCACGAGCTGAAACGTTTTTGTTCAATCGAAAGGATCATAAATAGCAGAGAACATTCAGATTAGGGTATTTAGAGGATCAAAAAGTGGCACAAAGTAAATACATACAGAGGTCTAACAGTTGTGAGCAACCTTCATTTATTTTTGCTGTGTTCATATGTGTTTCTGTCTTTTGTAAAAAACGTTTTTGAGAATTGTTCATCCAGTCCTGGTGCTAGCCTTAGATGGGCAAAATCACTTATTCAGGTTTTAAATCTGAAGGCTATACATTGAATGCAGCTTTAAAAAGCCTTCTGAAACTCGAACCATCCATCTGTTTCAGTTTCAGGAATTTAATCGTTTGGCATTCACACATAAATAAAATGATTCCAGTGCATTTATCCAATTTCTCTCAAGCCTCCAATTGTTTTTGTACCTGTTGCCTCTGTGTAAACTTTACCTTTAAAGAAAATCCCTAAACGGTTTTAAGTGCTAAGAAGAGTATTGCGTTCTTTTTTTTTTTTTTTTTCATCGAAGTCGTCCTTAGGTTTATGGGTGGGGCTGCTTTACATGTATGAGTTTTGATGATGGTGTAAAACTGACAATGACAACCCAACATGAAATGAACAGGAGAGTCAGTACAGGTGAACAAGCAGATCAAGTGTTCATAAGACCCCTAAACCAGTTAAATTAAATTACAGCACACATTCGCAGTTATTAAAACAACATTCCTTCCTTGCTTAAAAGTTAAAACCTACATTTTTATTTTTATTTTTTGTTCATTTATTTATTTTTTATCCAGCACTGATGACATGTACCCCATCCTGAAGCTCCTTTTGTGTGCAATGCGCAGATCCTGCTCCATGTCTTTCAGATCCTTTGCTTGGTTTATTTGAGGATAAAGACCTGCTTGCTCATTCCAATCTGCTGGCTGTATGCATTTCATATTGTGCTGTCTTTTACACCCCCCCCCCCCCCCCCTCCTCACTGCCCCCAGAGACAATGCAGTTCATTGCCTGTTTACCAAAACCTCTCAAGGGATCCATCTCCTTTTGCTCTTCGGTGTTAGATCCAAAAAATGACTGCTGCCTCTTTCTCTGCTGTGCTTTGATATGATATATTTGACATGTTCTTGGTCCACATTTGTAAAATGTTACACTTTCCAAACCATGCCATTGTCCTCCATGTATTTTTCTTGGAATTAAGACTCCATCGCTGGTTACAGGTCTATAGAAACTTCACCATCACTCCCCAACACAACCATCACAGATGCCAGGCCTACCACCTGCAATACAGAAAAATCAGAGTTAGCAGAGTAGGAAAATTAAGGTTTAATTTAACTAAATAACCTACTTTATTTCAGAGAGCTGCTTCTAAATGTGTTTTAATAAAAATAGATTAAATTTGGTGCACAGTTTATTAGGAAACATCGAAAGATCTGTTCCTTTCATAATGTAGCTTTTTTCACATTTAAATGTTTCGGATTATTAAACAACATTTATTATCAGTTAAAGATAAATGAAATAAATACAACAGGCAGTTAAATTTGTTTAAGAAAATTGTGAAAAAACAATAATTAAATGCAAAAAGCTGACTTACAGTTTACCAGCCATACTGAGGCCTCATTACTACCATACCTTTAACTTAGGAAATCTCTTAAATCGGATCCGCGAGACGTACGGAGTAGGCGAAAAGAACTCGCAAAGCGAATAATCCTATCCCCAACACATGTATGAATTAATTAAAAATGAACAATATTATGGTTCGGGAGTGCTCCAGTCAAAATCTCAACCTAAATATGATAGAGATTCTATATAATTGTCTGTGTCTGAGATTTAAATTAGCTTGATGGTAGAAAACGTAAATGTAAAAAAAAAACAAAAAAAACAAGGAAAGTATAAGTCGGTAAATGCTTTTCTCAGTACCCTAGTTAAACAACAGGAAAATAGCCCCCCCCCCCCCCACAACTAAATGTGTTACCTGGTCTCAACATTTACCAGAGTTTAAGCACAATCAAATCTCCATATTTGGATCTGTGAATCCTTTTTTCCCCTCGTTTACAAGGATGGGTTTCTCCGTTCTTGTGTGCCAGACGAGTATCTGGTGGTAAGAAAACAGCGAGGACACACAAACAGCAGAAACATTAGTAACACGCTGATCCCTTAATGCACCCATTCAGCTGCGTTCTTTAAAAGCAGACGATTCTGAACGCAGCTCCGGCAGGCAGCTTCACCACCGCGGGCCTGTCTATGTGCAAAGAGCCACTTGAGCGTGAACCTTGCTACAGAGCACAGTGAAAAGAGGCTGTGTTGCACGGGGAGTTTTTTGTACATTATTATTATTATTATTATTATAGCCTTTTTTCCCAGCTTATCCTCTTCTGATCACAGAATAATTGCTGCCTTCAAATGACTGACAGCTATAAATTATTAGTTGTAGAAAGTTTTCCACTGTGGCAGCGCCGCGGTTTCACCGGTACTTCTGGTTGTACGTTTTTGTTTGTTCCGTTACATCCTCCCAAGCCTTCATGCTGGCTTGCTTTTGCCCCAGAGACAGAACAAACACGCAGGAAAACGTTTGCAGAGGGAAGGGGGGAGGGGACAGGGAAACAAACTCAAAGTGTCAAGCTCATTTCCCTCTTCTCTCCTTTGTGTTGGTACCTTTCCTCCTTTCATCTCGCCTTGGCAGCAGCCATGAAAAATGCATGAGACGTGCCACGAGCCCACTCCCACTCTGCACAGGTGCAGTGGGGAGGAGGGTGGTGGTGACGCTCGCGTCTGGAGTGGAAGATTATAAGAAAGGGACATGCATATACACGACTTAAACCAGACCCCCTCCCATTTACTCCATCTTTACCGCCCCTTTTTGTCTGTCTCCTGCACTCATCTGTAATCTGTGTGACGTCCCTGCCTCCATCCCTGAGTCCAATTCAGTGCTGCGAGCAGTTCACTGAATCCCCTCTTTTCATTAAGGCCTGTGAATGGCAGGAGGGGAGCAGGAGAAAGACCTGGATGAGAGTACGTCCTTTCCTTTCTCCTCCTTTTCTCCTCGGCTCCATCTTTGACCGTGCGTGTAAGGGGTGCTTGTGATGAGGACATGCTTGATAAAGCCCTATGGCAGACTCCTCTTTACCCAGAGAGAAAGTAAAACTGGAGAGAACACAGGCTATCTACACAAAGTTCTAATGAGAATAAAGTGCATTTTTGCTTTGTTTTAAATCTAATTGCAAAAATACATAACTATTTTCTAAACAATTTAAGATTATTAATTAATGGTTAAGTTTAATTTCTGTAGGTGACCTTGACTAACTGGAAACTTTTTCAAACTGATTGTAAGTATGTATCTATGATTTGAATTGATTGTCTTGTAAAGTGCCCCGAGACGACATCTGTTGTAAATTGGCGCTGTATTAATAAACTGGTTCTTGATTCTTGACTACCAGGAGACTGAAAAAGGATAAGAAAGATGCGTTCACATCTTGATTGGAACATTTAAAACAAATTTTGGGATTTTAATAACAGCTCTCACCTTAAATCAATAATCATGTCAGTCAATTTTGAAAAATACAGCCTAGCTGATGACATTTTGCAGCCCATTATGAACTCATATTTATTATCATTTCTTTCTTTCCTTTTGTTTTTGCGTTTCTACATGTCCACTTTTTTTTTTAAACCTGCTCGAGTGAATTTAAGAGCACTAATCTAAGAATGGGTACGCACGCGTTTTGCCGTTACCTCTGAGGCTGTGAAAAAGTTTGCGTTTTGCCGTCGTATACCATGATCAGAAGAAAAATGTGGGCAGCAGTGAAGAAGATACATAAAAAAATAAATAAAATAATCCAACATTATTTTTTGATTTTTTTTTTAGAAACTGTCCACACTGGTGGCAACTGTTCGAAAAGCAAACAGGCCAACCTGTGGCGCCCAATGATTCAGACCTGATTCATGGTGGGTAACATGCATTGCAGACTTTTTATTTTTTTGTCATCTGCCTCTTCCGTGTAGACATCAAGGTTTGCGACTGATGCTGTTCGCTTTCAAAATACTTGGACTAATACTACAGTAAAGATGAAGTGATGGGCAGCAGCCTGTTTGTTTTGCACGATTAAGAGAAAACGTTTCACAGTCTTTAAAAGATTAGGGATCTTGTATGTGTTATTGGTTACAACATACACTGTTCAACAATATCACATGGTTGTAGTAATACTGGTAGCATCAAAGTCTCATATGCTCATACATTCACTCCTGCGTAACTAAAACTCAGATGCCGTGCATACTTTAGGCACCTTCATATTTTTTAATGTAACCATTCTGTCGGTTTACTGTAAATCTACATTCACACACTGTTCGAAAGGACGTATTTTGAGGGATTAATCTTATGTTAATTAAAACAAATAGGAAACGAATTGAAGCAATTTT
This sequence comes from Orestias chungarensis, assembly GCA_032876305.1. Taxonomy (NCBI): domain Eukaryota; kingdom Metazoa; phylum Chordata; class Actinopteri; order Cyprinodontiformes; family Cyprinodontidae; genus Orestias; species Orestias chungarensis. Next base: position 1,604,718 of record JAVLVB010000125.1, on the reverse strand, counting down.
AATCACAGCTTCAGCCAAGTTTGCTAAACTTCCATGATCACAGAAAAGAAATATGAGGTTACCTTAGTGCAGTTGGCAGCTTTTGGCTCCAGGTCGTTGAGTGTTACAAGTTCCCGGAGCAAACTGCTCTCCTGGTAGCCTCCCTTCACCCCACGGAGCTTAAAGTACGCCTGTGGCTTGGAGAGGATGAGCTTCAGGTTGATGGCGAAGCCAGCCATGTCGATGGCAAAGGGCCGGTGGGGGTCAAACACCGCCTTCCAGCCGTACACCTTCCCAGCTGCGTTCACCTTGGGCGACTCATAGCGCAGGCCTCCCACAAAGGCCACAGGCCACACAGAGACTTTCCGAGTCGATCTCATCTAGCCAGAGGAGAGTGGAAATTAGAAAAGGAAGAGGGCGAGAGGTGGGGGGGGGGGAGAGCAAATTAGTGATCTGAAGAAGCATACATGACGGGAAGACAGTAGTTTAGCCTGAGCCAGCAGCGCTGCAGCAGAGTGTGGATGGAGATGATTAATTCTGAAGGATAGATGAATATTGACTGTGCTGCTGTACCAGTGCAGCTGACACACACTGTTCAAGGGCGGCCCTACAATAACATAATGAGCCACGACCATCTTAAAAGGGTGTAAACAGGGGCAGAGCCGGGAGGCTTTAAAGGGGTTGAGCTATTAGAGAAAATGGCCCTGCTTCATGGTTAGCCAAAAAGATTCCCAAAGTTGCAGCGACTCCACTCTCCTTTCTTCCTCGCTTTGTTTTTGTCCTTTAATCTTCTACGATCAAAACCTTTCGTCACCCTCCCCTTTGTCCATTCCTCCTTGGGTCTTTGCCACTCTCATAAAAAGCTGCAATAAAGCACACACTTTTATAACGAGGGACGAAGAGAATTTAAAAAACCCCTGCAAAAAGCATAAACTCGATGCAGCAGAAATAATGATGCCCCTCGAGTACATCTGCAATATTTAGTGAGATGCAGAGCTTCCCTGCACCAAATGAACGGGCGGTTACAATAGATATATGCCTTCTATACCCATCACTTTTCTGCTGAGCGTTCAGGTCAGGTGATTTAGGGGGAGCGCAGTTTGAATATTGTGGAGCGACAGAAAGCTTTGGGAACTTTGTGGATGTGAGCTCCTGGGAAAGACAACTAGCTGAGTCTGTCCTAATGAGCACTGGGTAGAATAGTGACATTGAGGTACTGGGTTTGTATATGTGCCTAGGTGCATAGCTGGGCTAAAAAAAATCCTATACTGTTCTTAATGGTATTTTAACTAATATCATCTCTGATCACACTCTAATTCTGTCTTTTTGGTCTCCAGTTTGCTTTATTAGCTACACATATCTCCTCGCACCATTTCAAGGATAAACGTTCCTTGGCAGCGAGTGAATCCATCCATCATCTGGCTACACCGTCACCCTGGCTTCCTCTTGCGGATATGTGTGTGGATTCTAACAAAAAGAAACAACAAATCAGGCCCCTTGCATGCGGTGTCAAGAGGCTTGCCACTCTCCTAACCACACTGAAAATGTGAAAATGAGTATTCTGCCAGCTTTCCTCTGGAGGGAGTATCAGTCGGAATGAAACAACACAAATCCCCTCTTCTGCTGGCAGCCAAGCAAATTAAAATCCAACTAAGTTTCCCCAGCCTCACTCGGGCGAATATGACGGGTCTGTACGCTGTTTCTTGTTTGGTGTTGCCCCAGTTTTGCAAATGCATGCCAGTCTCGGGTTTTAAGCTCAGTTTCCTGCTCCAGTTTGTTAGAGGCCTACAGAGACACAGCACTGGTTTAAAGAGGCTACGCTGAAGAGAGAAACAAAGTGGTTTGGTCGATAAGTTACATAAAAAAACTATGGTTTCTCAAACCTTAACAAAGCAGACAATAAAAACTGCCCAATATCCAACTCTGATTTGTGGAGTCTATGGGTTATTATTTTGTATAAAAAAAGAATTTGCACAAAAGCTTTTTAGACTTTTATTTTTTTTCGAAATGCAATTTAGTTTGATTTCAACCACCATGCAATTTAAAAAATCAATAAACAAAAAAAAAACATCTATGTATTTTTTAACATTTTTAAGTCTTGAGCTAATAAAACAAAGACTAAATAGAGTACAGCTTTATACTTTTAAACTTTTAATTTCTGTTCCAGACCAGGCTAAACTTAGAAATGTAACCCCTTTGTTCTGTTTTTTAGAAATATAAGTTTGAAGGTACAGAACGTACATCCTACTGGATAGAAATCTTAAAGAGATATATAGAGAGATACAGTACAGCTACACAGTTTGCAATGATAGCTGTGCTAATCCTGCTAATGGATGATTTAGGTTAAACCATAGATGCTGTGCAAGATTTGACCTTCTTCATTATTTTGTCTGTTGGGGTAAAACAAAAGCAGTTCCCTATGTTTCAGTGACTGATTTCCACGTTCATGTGTTTTTTATATTTGCGTTTATAATTGCAAAAATGTGTATTTGAACATTAATATTCATTAAGCCTCAAAAATAAAAATTGTACATGCGACATGCTAAATGCATTTCTGCCTTGAAAAACCAATACATTTAATAGTAACTAGTGCTGACCTAAAAAGTATGGGCCTCGAGGCCAATCTTGTTTAGTTTTTATAGTTTTAAAAGTATAACATGAACAGTCTCAGGTTTGCAGAGGTTTGTCATTGTTTATGAATGATCTCCTCACACTCAATGCTCAAAGGAAGGCAGAGCACTTTTCGCTGAAAGACAGTCGCTGTCAACACTGGCCACTCCTTTGCCACAGACGCAGTCTGCACCACTAACAAGACTGGAGGCTAATAGTCACAGGACCTACACCCTGTTCGCTCAGGGAATTCGAGTGATGTCAAAACGGATGGCTTGAGATGTTCTGATTAGGTGTGCTGACAACACTTGGCCAGTTTCACATCCCTGACTGGGCTTGTTGGGAGGTAATTAATTGTCTCTCAAAATGAAGAATAAGTAGTTGAACAAGAAGTTAAAAATATACTGCATGAAGAAGCAATGATGTTAAATGTTAAGGTCAGACAAATGATAACTGCTGTATTTTAACTCTTTATTAGTTCGAAATCCACAAATTACCATTAAAAGTCCTAATCTGATCTGAAACGCTGCAGCAACAGTTTTGATTGAAAATTAAAAAGAAAGATACCCTATTATCTCTTCCCTTCATTGGCACCCTGTGAAATCGAGGATATAATTTAAGATTCACCTTCCTACATACAAAGCCCTTAATAATCAAGCTTCATGATACATCTGATATATGATTATTGCATATGTTCCAAACAAATAACGTCACTCTTGGATTTCAGGTTTACAGGTGCTTCCTAAAACCTCTAAAAGTAAAAGGATAGGGAGAATTTTTAGTTATCACACTCTTCTCCTGTGGAATTTGCATCCAGTGTTAGTCCAGGGAAAGACTAGGACTGCAACTAAACCAAAGCGGTCTAGAATCCTGGTTTTCTTGGCTCTGCCTCTCTCATGTCTCATTTTATAGGGTAAGATTATCCTGAACTACTACTTTACTTACCCTGCTATATACTCAGGCTGCTGGAGGACAATCTGACCACTGTTTGGGGTGTCAGCTGAGATGGTGATACCAGCAACTCAACATGCGCCATCTACTACTATGAACTGACCATCTACATCTATATCAATTTACACTGCTTCTTTATGTTTTTTTTACTTCCAAAAGTCATATTCTGATGGATGCATTTTCCTGTTAATGGTGACTTTTTCCTCTCCACTGTCGCCACATGCATGCTCAATATGAGATGTTGCTGTAAAATCAATGACAAAATCCAAACTTTGTCTATCTTTGAATGCTGGTTTAAAAAGGTTAATGGTGCAAATCAATATTAGATGCAATATGCTAGATTTTTATTATATTGGAAGCTTTGTGAACTTATTTGAATGATAAAGAAAAATGTTGCACTGTTTGATAATCCGGATCAATAGGAATGTATCTATGATTGGACTACAACTATTTTTCTTGTGAAAAATCTCAGGATGATGTGCTGTAGATTACCGTATAAATAATATGAATGGGATTGAAATTATAAAACATGTACCGCCTCAATTTTATTTTTGCTTGAAAAAAAAGACATATTCAAATCTGGTGCTAACGTGTTCATTCAGATACATAACAATGTCCTTTATGTGTGCAAAAGAAAAATTGCACCGAAGCAGCAATAAATTAGATACCACCTAAATGCAAAAGTATACTTTCATGTTTTCACTCTTGGCAGTTGCGTAAACAGATTATTCTGTATAGACAGCATAAAAATCTTGTTTGTGCGCTCACTGAGCAAACTTTACGAAACCAAACACCAAACTGGTGGAGTTAATATTCAGCAATGTTCTCAGTCTCATTTCTACTTAAAGCAAATTAAAATCTGTAGAAGAACTGCAGAGGTTTCCCACAAACTAAAAATCATGAATCGGCAGAAATACCTAAAGTAAAATTTTAATGCTTATGTCTAATCTTGATAGTCAATTTTAGGAATTAAACAGTTTTCCCTTGCTTCTTATATCTTCTGTTTTTTGGAACAGTTACTCTCAACAGCAAAAAAAAAAAAAAAAAAAAGCAAAGCTGAATTTGCTGGATGTGTTATGCTTCAGAGCATACTGTAAATGGAAAAATTATAAAATATGCATAACACTGCTTGAAAATGTAAAGACTTTAACCAAACTTTGATGTGTAGCATTACAAATGCCCATATCCAAATGGTAAACCCCAGACAACAGAGTGATAAGGCAGCAACATGATGCTGTGTCTTGGCACTAACCTCCTCAAACAGCTCCAGGCTGTACGAGTTGTCATCGTCCGCGAAGTAGACAATGCCTGGCTGGCTGCTGTTGTTTTTGAAGGTCTCCCTGAGCCATCGTAGGGCCAGGTTCCGCTGCATGGTGCCTCTGGGAATCCTGGGGTCGCGAGTGTCCCCACGGATCTTAAAGCTCTTGGGCGTCTCCACGTTAAGGTGGGTGTAGTTTAGGCCCGTTTCCCGCAGGAGACCCGTGACGAGAGGCGTTCTCCTCTGTGAATCTTCTATCACTATCCAGTGCAAGTTGGGGACATGGAGGAAAGTGTTTGCGATCCGGGTCAGCTCAGCCTTCTGCACTGGCCGGCTGTATGTGGGAGTGATGATGTGAATTGTGGGCAGCACATCGGACCACGGTGGAGGCCGCGTGTACACGTACTCTGTCCTCACCACCTCCACAATGTCCTTATCAGAGGCACAGTATTCTTTGGAGTCCTGACCGCCAGTGTCCCTTCTGCCCTCGGCACCTTCATCTGCAGATATGGGGATAAGAAAGCACGTAAGGCATTAGGGCAACCTTGAGCTGCTCTTTGTATATTTGCCTCAGGTGACTTAAACCCAATGGGGGTAAAGTGTACCTGAGAGTCGGTGGTGGACCGCAAGCCTCTCTGGAATGATAAAGATCTCTTTTACTAGGTGGTGACAGGCTGCAAGAAGCGAAAGCAGGCACCGTAAGAAGACAAAACAGCGGACGGACAGGAAGACAACGCAAAGCAACGGAGGGGAAACATAAATTTAGCTATTCCCAAAGCATTGCCTGTGGGCTTTTATTCAGATATAAACATAAAAATTCGTCTATGTGGAAAAGCTTTCTTTTTGGTCCAGACTCCACCACAGACTCCCTCCCCCATCTCTTGCCCTTGCTGCATAATGTTTGAACATGCTTCACACATTCACATAAAAAGCAATCCTTTAGGGATTCCTAATTATGTACAACAGTAGTCCTCAAAGTTAGGGCCATGACCCCAATGACACCCACCACCTTTATGAGCCATTGAACATTAAGTAAGACGGGTTTTGAAATTGTCTCTACATATCAAATTAGCCTAATTTGATATGTAGAGACAATTTCAAAACCCGTCTTACTTAATGTTCCATGGCTCATAAAGTTGGTGGGTGTCATTGGGGTCATGGCCCTAACTGGCACAAACTGATTCATTTGTTGTGTCTTTGAGATGTTTACTCTCTAGAGATTAAAAGTATCCAGTATCCACTTTTTATTTTGTTGACATCACATCTTTTTTTTTTTGTTACACTGTCCTTAAAAATTCAAGTCCATTAAAAAAAAAAGTGGTTAGAAAAAGTGAGTACCATAAAGCAACACTGTGCTGCCCCTCCCCCACATGTTGCACTCTTCATATCAGCTGGGTCAAATACATGTGCTACTTTTCCTTACATTTAACAACTACACATTTTATTGTGTGGAACAATTTGTGGTTTCCTATTAAACACCTAAAACATTGTGGAAACTAAAAGAGGGCCAACTATCAGGTGTTTGTTAGGTATGAGCAGCATACATGTTAACCAGCTAAATTTAGGCTCATTACCAGAGCAGATAGCTTAACTAATTAAAAAGCGTATGTCAAGTTGTTGATCAGTGAAACTTATTTAAAGAGGAACTGAAAAGAACTATAAGTGTATTAGCTGTTTATTCCAGATTTTGAACTTATTCTGTTTTACAGTAAAATTAATTCATAAATATTGGACATGAATAACATTTAAAAAAAGCACATGGCAAAGCTGCGGGTTTTAAAGAACAAAGCCGGTAGAGTCACACAAAAAGTCATCAACCCTAAACATACAATTAGCACTAGAAGTCTTCCAATACAATTCAATTTATAATGGCAGATAGTTTCTGGGTACAGATATTGGTGTTGGCAATTCAAATTCTTAAATTTGAAAAAGTTATATTTCATTACTATGCACTTTTTTAAAAGTTTTTTTCGGATTATAGACTTAAAAATACGATTTTACCGCTAGCTAATAATTCCTTGCAATTGCAGGGACCTATAAAGACTTCTTATGATTTATGTACTATTCAGAAGTATGAAATTTTATGGCCAAAAAGAACCTTGTTATTTTTCTTCATGTTAGTGTGCATGAAGTAACAGATTTCCCTGTTGCTACAAAATATGTAATTTCCCTTTTATTCTTGCATTAAATACCAGATTTCCCTGTCCTTTCTTTTGATAGGCTTTTTGTGTTGCTTTTTTAACCCCTATTATTTATATATGTTTGTTCATTTTCTGCAGTCTTCTGCATGATTTAAAGGGATTGATTTTGTTCAATCACACTGGGACTCTCATTTATGCCTGCGTTTTACTCTCCCTTCCAATATAATTTGTGACACCTTGCTTCTTAATTGCATCTGTGACTGGCAGGCAGATTGTGTATGAAAACATGCTAATGGATCTTCCTGTGAGCAAAAAAATAATAATTTAAATGTGGGAGATAATAGGCATAGTATTTCTTACAAATAAACAGTTATTATGCTCTAATCAACACTTTGACCAATGCTGTATATATTACTTAACATGACCTACTATTTTATTATCTCCACGTTACAGACCGTACAGCTTGTTTTGACAGGTGGATATTTCCATTTGGGTTCACTCACATTTGGAATGCATACTTTGCATACTGAATAATTTGGCGTACAGTATATGAGAGAATATGATTACACTATTTCATAATCAACAACGTTGTTGGTCCTCAATGCAACAGTAAAAAGGTTTATTTGTCACTGCTCAAGCTCTAGGATTTTTCTGCTGCACAAAGATAAACCCAAACTGCCGATAGCCAGATGTTCAGCCGAGGGTGCCAGGGAGCCCTCTGCCAGCTTTTTAGGAGTACACAATTGGAAGCCGACATACAAAACTAGATCAGATATTGTTGAAAAAAAAAAAAAAAAACAATATTCTTTAATTAACTTTTCAGTTATTTGTGTCTTCATTGTATTCCTTCTGTAGACAAACAAAGCTAACTTCTCATGTTTTTGTTTATGAATGCTATCATTATTTTTTGCGTAAGAGTCATTTCAGTGCTTGATTTAATGCTATCCAGTACATATCTAATGCAGTTATTGTGTTTTCAATAGGTTTAAACAAACTGCAAAAACACAAAACTTCACATGACGTGCGCATTATCTTAAGGAATAGCTGTTTGGAATCATTTAAATGAATGTGGCTTGTTTGTTAATCCCTGGACGTGCCCTCTTTGACACCACAAAAGGAAAACGAACAACTTCATTGATTGGGGTCACTCTAATTTGGATGTTTACTTCTCTTGCGCAGCTGAAATTTTGCATAGTTCGTTTATGGTCTCTGAAGATGATCGAGAGACCCAGTTAATGACTCAGAGAGTAGTGCAAACACGGTATCAGACTTGGACTGGGGATATTCTACGAGGCTGAACGAGAAGATTTGTGTAGGTGGTCACATTGTGGGAGGATATTGTTTTATAAGCTTATGTGGGCAGGTATTTATTAATGGAAAAACAAAGGCAGCCTCGAAATTAGCTCCTTTCAGTTGACTGGTACTTGGACATTATGGTGTAAGGTTGTACTGCTACCTTTTCTTCCCAATTGTAAACGTAAACAATATACTACGATGGGACTTACAGTCACTAGATAAGTGGTATTGAGTTGTGCTGAAGCTTGTGGTCATGGCTGCTGAGTGCCTCTACGTGAAAAGCTTTTTGTCTAAAAATGTAAGTGCAGTTTTGGGTTCAACGACCCACTTCAATTCTGATATTGCCAGTGAAGTGTAGTGTTGAGTGTACCCTTTCGGATGGCGAGGAAGGGAGCTATAGCGCTTTGGTGCCAAACAGTGATGAGAAGAGTCCAGGGTAACACAATCAACACGATGGCAAGAATATCTCTTCTTTTCGGCATCTCAAGGATTGGTTATTTGGCTCTGGATTATCTGAAAAAAAAGAAGAAAGTACCTTTCAAAGTAGACCATAATGAGAAAATTGCAAATAGCATGCTTCACACAAACTGATGTATGGTAATGTAGAAAAAGCCCCCCCCCATTACGAAATACTTAATTTTTTTCTATCTGAAGGTTTAAAATCAAGGAAATCTTTGAATCAGATAAATAAGTCAAACTTTATAAAAGCCGCTTTCACGTAACAAGGGAAAATAAAGCTGTACCTGTGAAAAAAATAAAATAGGCTTATAAACCTAAAAGCTGCCTGTGCCACAGTTTCACGCAACATATACCTTCAAGTGTTTGCATTAATGGGCAAGCAGTCTTACAATAACTAAAGAAATGCAGTTCAGGTTTTCGTCTTTCGATGCAAAACAGGCTTGGAACTGTTCCAAAGAGGTACTTTTTATCTGTTCTCTTTTTCGTTGTTAAACCATGAACCCTGACCTGATCTGAGACAAGTGAGTCCTGCAGTTTATAAATATATATATAAATATTTTTTTTACTTTTCTTTCTTCTTGCAAGATGAGGTGTTGATATGCTCTAGTTGCTCTAGAGTTAGTTTATAGTATATAGTTAACCTTAGCTACTTTGAAATTTAATTAAAACTGGATTGTCTGGCTACAGGTAAGCAAATAATTTGGATTAACCAGTAAAAAGAAGGTCTAAGCCATTAAAAGAGTTTTTGGCTCCCGTGCTCAGGCAACGATTTCAGTGTAATCGTTGGGGTCGCCGTACTGAACTAATGCCCAGTGCAGAAATTATTTTTCTGGCCGAATGGCGTCAAGCAATGTCCCTAGGCTGTGTGTTGAGTTTGGCAAATTTGCTCATCGTCCACCTGAGTCCAGAACATTTGCTTCTGTTTGGACAAATACCTCTACCTTGTGCTGTATTTACCTCGCTAGATGTCAAAACACAAGCTCTTAAAAGCGTAGGTCAGGATCTACCACCAGTGGATAACTTTCTTGGCATCTTCAGACAGTATAAGTCCAAGTGGGTTCATCCAAGAGGTTGTAGTTATCAACTGGTCAGAGAGCAAAGCTTTCGTGCGAAGGCTATTCCTTGACCCCTTTGAACTAAAGGCCCATTTGTATGTGGGAGCTTATGTAGTCAGAAAATAGATGTGGGGGTTCATGCATTGTCATTAGTTTTCCTGTGTGTGTAAGTAAACTGGTAATCACTTACTTTTTTGTTACTCTGACTGTAAACAAGGACTGTCTTCAACACCATATCCACCCTATACCCTTTTATATACTTTTTTTTTTGTGTTTGTTAAAAAATAATTGAATGCAAACATGATAATGATTTTACAACATTCAGATAAGACCTTGACATTTGCTGGAAATATGGTACATGGTGAAAACAACTCCTGTCTTTGAGAATACCTGCATCTTTGAAAAACACGAGGAACTGATTGGAGCCTTAAATTTTATAATTAAAACACGGCTCTCATTAGTCTTCCTGGTCGACAGTGAATTTAGGACATCACGCTTCCTAAATTCTAAAATGGAGCTATACCTGTGCTGTAAATGGGAAAACGCAAAAAAATCGACATAATGCAGACACAGATGTTGGCTGCATTCATTTACGCTTCACTCATGAAGAAACGAGTCATCATATGTCCCTCAGTGATACTGTTCCTGCTGCTCAGGAAGGTGGCAGAATGTTGAAGCTTAACCTAAATGTACAAGCCAATTCTATTTCTTTCCAAATAAACACAATGTTTGTTTAATGTTTAAACCTCGGCAGGTACTGTTGCTCTCCACCCACCCTTCATCAGTCACTTTACTGGAAATATTGCTTTTCTAGAAGTCTTAGGAAATGTATTCTTTGAAATGTCTTTAAGCACAATGTCTTAGGCAGGTTATTTTGTTTTTGTTTTTTTTAATACATTGACCAAAGGAATCTCTGGAATGAATTTGCTAAAGGATGGAAAAAACTATCTTTGATAAGAAAATATTTCTACTTTTGTTCGAAATACAATAGTATGTTTAAACCAAAATGCTAGGTTTGGTGGGGTTTCAGTGTCACCAGATGCTTTGTGAACACTCACTTAATGAATTAAAGCAAAAAACAAAAAACAAACATATTTTCTTATAAAACTATTGACTCAGGAGGGATGAGTTACTTCCGTCAGGGTATGGCAAATAGGAACAGCAATTTCCAGGTTCTGATACAGATTCTCATTTAGGTCTAGAGTTTTACTAAGTCATTCTTCTTCTTTTATTTGGGGCTTTCCATTTGGTGTTTTTTTGTTGTTGTCTCTGTTTAGTCCTATCCTCTACATCCTCTACCAGCACACCAACTAACTTTATGTCCTCCTTTACTATGCTGTTCAAACACATGAATATGCTTTGATCTAAAGCAGTCTGTACTCTGCTCTAATCTCAGGACTTTTGGAGTCTCAAACTGATTATTTTCTAGGATTGCTGTGTTTAGACGTGTACATATAATTTTTTACATGTTTTTGTATCTCCAGTGACCTTTACCCATTAGCCGTTGGAGAGAACAAAGGGTAGAGAGTAAAGGGGAAGACATTTATGACATGTATGTCCTCAGGTTAGGAGAACTGTGTCAAGGACTTGAACCCCTGGTATATAGTGCTCCTGCTATACCACTGAGCCATGTTGTGCCCCCATATTAATCTTAATTATAAGTTTAACAATAGCAATACCTGGTGGAGGCTATTTGCCTGCCTGCCTGTCCGTCCATCTGTCTATCTTTCACACCTAAAACTGTGGTTGTCATTTGATCTAAATATGAAAATGTCCAAATGGTGGGAATACTTTCCCAAGGATTGAGATGACTTACCCACAGTCAGAACTGGTTCATTGCAGTGCGCTTGATGTGAGGCTGAGAAGGCGACACTCCATGCTTGATAGGCTACCTAACGGTGACTGTCTCCATGATACTTAACCGTCACCCGTGTCTCTCGCTCTGACTGCTTTCAGGGACAGGCCACGCAAAGCCTCCGGTCCTGAAAAATAAAACAGTTGGTTTAGGACTAACATTGAAAGATTAAAAGTAATGTATGATTAACCATACTTTCATTTGTCATTAAAGGTCCTGCAGGACAACAGCTGCGTATTTTTCTAAAACTATTTATTTAAATTTAACATTAGCAAGCCAGAACTGAATTAATGGGAGCAGAAAGAATCCCAAAGTTATTCTTTCTAATTTACCATATTCATATGTGTCTGAAATTAATATATATAACATACTGATATGTAATTAACTTAATTAATTCCGGTCTTAGTTGCACAAAAAGCTGATCTTTTTTTTTATATTCGCCTAATGTGAGACACAAAAAAGGAGGTCAGTCACAACTCCTCTGCCTGCCAGCAGTCTATGCTGGGGGAGATGTAACAGAAATAAACTTGCATCATGTCTTATTCAAATACATCACAGGCGTTGTTACTTGTGTGGAGGTTGTACATAGCCAGTGATGTGTGCATGCTGCATCAGCACCTGATGCAGCATTTGATGGCTACATGATTTATTTTTAGTATTCTCTCTGCGATGGAAATTTATAAAAAAATGCAGATTTTTAACTTTGTGCTAAGGTGAAACAAGAATAGTTCTTAACAATATACATGCACATTGACCCACAAAATTAGTCAGAAATGTTTTGGTGCATGATTGGTGCACCAATTAAGGTGGCTCTAAAATGATACCTATAAATAGCTGGGGTATTGAACTTATCCAGTTATGGTATCGTTGGTGCACTAAAACTATGTCCAGACGTATAGAAAAATGAATGTGGCACTTTATGTGCCACCATTACTATTTATTGCTCACTTTACAAGGCCAAACTCTGACAGCGCAGCTCAACGGCCTGCCCTTGATGGCTGGAGCAGTGGGTGGCCCTGCTCTAACTTCAGCTGCAATTGTGGTGGAATTTATGATGATACAGACTTGTCTTGCAATATTTATATGCTAAGAAACAGTGCTTTTGTGCTAGATGTGTTAATACACAAAAGGAGTACAGCAGATTCGGTGTGATAAGCCACCAAAGACTTGAAAAAGTCTTTAAATCTCAACCAGAAGTTGGGATTGTAGTTGATTAGTTACAATAAGCAATTGCAAAACCAGTTTGACTGGTAAGATAAGAAACTAAAACGAGACTAATCGCTTTTCACAGACCACTATTTTGAATGATAAAACAACCAACCTGTTTATCTTCAATGAAATAAAAAGTAATGCTATTTATTTGAAAAGCCTTGACCACATTTTTGTCTTTCTGCCATTGTTTCATGCCTTCTTTTTGTTTATTTGATCAGCCTTGTCCCTGCTATCCTTAGCTCAGTCTGTCTGTAGTTATTTTCTGTTAGATCATCTTTACTGTTTATTTTTATTCTTCTACTGTGCTGCCATTACTGTTAACTTCTTCTCTGCTTCTCGTGTGCCATCCTCACCCTCAGTTTGCCTGCCTGGTCACTTCTCTCAGCAGCACCCTGTTACCAATTACCCATATGTTCCTTCTTCACAAATTAAGCTCTGCAGCATTTAAAACTCTGTGTTTCACTGTTCCTCTTTGGGATTCTTCAGTTTCTACTCGTTAGGCTAGTTGTTTTGCCGTGTTGCGTTCAGCTACAATTGTCCCTGTCTTCTTCCTCCTGTCATGTTTCATTTTATTATTCCTTTATTATATACTTGCTGCCTTTGTTGCCTGAATTTAGGCCTATAAACAATAAAGCTTGAAAGTAATACAATCATTATAAAATCAATATTGTAGCTGAAATCCTAAGAAAATCCTTTCTTTCATCCAATTTACCTAATTACATTGATTCACAGTGAACAACAAAAAATCCAAATTATTTTGTACGCAAACTTAAATTCTAACTAAAACAGAGTACGAGTTATTCTTTTTACCCACTATGGAAAATCCCTAATGTAATACTTTTGCCACTAAAATTAGAAGTGTAAAATTAGCACACCTTTTGTTATGGAGTTTTTAACCATTATACTGCGCAGTACTTGTTAAGCTTTATCAGATTAGATAAGAAACGTCTGTGCAGCGATTCTTAAGAACCTCGAGAGATGTTCAACTTGGAATCATTTATGGACTCTGGCTTGTCCGAAGCCATTCCTGCCCATGTGTGGTTAGTTGTCCTCAGACTGTTGCCCCAATCTGAGGTCAACACAGCTCTAAAGCAAGTTATTGTTCAAGATATTTCTGTACATTGCTGCATTTATCTTTCTCTCTGTCCTGAACACTGCAAGGTCCTTCTACTAAAAAACATCCCAAATGCTTTAACCGCCAAGCTTGAATGTAGGGTTGGATTTAGCTTGTTTTCTTCAAATATGATGCCTAGCTTTTACACTCAAAAGTTTAATCTTTGTCTAATCAGACAATGATCTTAAAGTCTGTCTGGCGCCTTCTGGTAAACGCGAGATGGGCTGCCATGTGCATTTTACTATTCAACCAAAACGGCCTGATGGATTGCTACAGAGATGGTTTGTCCTTCTGGAAGGTTTTCTTCTCTCCCTCTTGAAGAACGCTGGAGCATCGACAGAGAGAAAACTGGGTTCTTAAGGAGGAGGATGTCTAATGCTTTGGTCCAAAAAATGTGGCAGATGGATAGTGAGATGCACTTTATCTCCTTTTAGGCGTACCCACAGACATACTTACCTCTTCATAGCCTCAGACAATTTATCGTCCAAACTAACGCTAAACCTCCATCGAATGCTGGAAAATCATCTTGTAGAAGTTGAGTAGTCAAAGCGAATAGCAACCAAATGTTACTTGCATTCATTAAGTCACTATCAACCAGGTGCCATGTAGTGGAGCCACTGTGTGATGCAGGAAGAATACAGAAAGTCAGTCCCAGACTGGCGTCACACAACAAAGCCTGACAGCCTTTCACATCAGCACGAACTAACCAGCTGTGAAGGGAACACCTGCCACTGATTAATACAAGATCAGAACAACAGTAGCGCACCTGAAAATTGTTGGACTAATTGCTGAACTAACACCATTAACCCCAAAAGGTTAAACATGGGGGTTAAAACGCTACATTTCTTTGCAGGGTTTTAAATGTCAAAGAAAATTACATTGTATGAGCTGAAATGTTGTAAAACATCTAGTTCCATTTTTCGAAAACTGGTTTTATCGTTTGGGTTACCGTAGTACAAACTGCATGTCTGACTGCTGTGGTCTTGTTCAGATGTGTTTTATAATTTTATTGTTGTCTGGAGTGTAGAGAGCCTTTAATAGAGAATGGGATTAAATTGGTCATTATTACGCACAGTCTTTACTAACCTTAGCCTCAATCACTTTGTCTTTCCCCTTCACGCAAGTTCAGCCCTCAGATGAATATGTCCAACTTGGTAATAATTCTATCTCTAACATCTAAACTCCCATACCCCTTTGTTTTCCCTATCTTAAAGAATACTTTTATACCGTCCCTGCTTTGCTGAGGCATCTTTTTATGTATTTTCCAATCAGCAAGTACAGGACACTCCCTGGTGGCTCTGCGTTGTGGAATGCACAACACCTTTTATTTGTGTACACACGACTATGGGCAACTTTGAATTGACCCGAACATTTTTCTAGGGGATGTCTGGGGATCCGTAGAGGACAAGCTGTTACAATAGATCATTATTGATGATGGAACTCTTCGAAGCAGTCTCGCTGAGCAGTATCGTCTAATGTGAATTTTAAAATCCGCATTGATTTGAGCTGACTAAATTGCTTTTGAAGGACATGAAGTCAGGAGCTGGTGATCTGTCATTCTCTGTTCTGATCTGTTATTTCTCTGTTCTTAGCTCTTTGTTACAAGACTCCACAGAAGACAATACCAGAGCTGTTAATCTATACGGGTCCGTACTAATTATCACAATGAGAACTTAAGCATTGACCAAAAATAATGAAGTACTAAAATGATACAAACTGTAATTCTGTTTACTTTAGCTAAAGCTTCTTTCTCTAGTTCTTTTGACAATAAATCCAATGTAAAGTAGTTAGTTGTAAATGAGCACATTTGGAATTATAGGAACCATAGTAATCTTTTAAGGTCTTTATTTTTTGTCTTGCATTCTCACTGCTTCCACCAGTATTCCAACTAATGGCCTGAATATAATTTTACCCAAGTTAGTATGGCCTACAGTGCGAGGAAAATGTATTACCCTGAAGTTTATGGAGGGAGGCTTCTAACCAGGGTTAGAGTCATAATACCAAAGGCATTACATGTATGAAAAGCAGATTAAAACACCACAGGGCTTTCTGTTCTGGATTAAAACTGTTAAGCAATTGTAAAAAAAAAAAAATCACTTTTCTTTGAACCAAATTTTGTTAAAATAATGTTTGATGCTATTTTGAAACGCAGAAATGTCCGGGAGAAGAAAACAGATAAAGAAGAGTGATTTATCCTGCTTTTAACAACTGAAAAAGAGTATACAATGCTGTTTTTTACCACAAACACAGTGAAATAACAGCCATTGCAAAGTGCTGACAACGGCTGTACTTTGTGAGCTTAAAGTTCAGAATCATAAACATTTTTTTTAAACTTTTTTGCATCTAGTCTAAGAACAAAACCTCTTCTGATATAAGCAAAGTGCACGAAAAATAAAAAAAAGTTCCTCCTGCAGGTTTAAATGGGTGAATTAACTTTAGTTTTGACTCATATGAAAGACTACTTGGCTCTTCTCTCTTCTCTTCTCTGGGTAGAAATAAATTAAGTGTTAATGCTAGTCGGAAACACAGCAAAAGTTATTAAACAGCACGTTCTTGAATTCTGCCAGAACATTGGTCCTGGAAATTAATTTACAAATGTGTAAATAATATGATAGCTGATGCCCTTTAAAATCTAAATAAATGTTGTTTAATGATATTAGACGTTAAATGACAAAATTTTTGTGGCTTTTGTGGAGACAAAACGAGGGATGGCTCAGAATTTTAAGCAAAAAAAGAAAAGAAAAAGAAAAACAGTTTCAGCTAATTGTGCCAAAATTACAGATGACACCATACACAGCTGATTTCAACTCTTATCATTTTTTGGGTCAGCTAGGATTGCTTCGGCTCTGTTACATGGTAGTTGAGCTAAGCTGAAGCCGCACAGAGAACACGTTCTGTCTTCAGAAACCGATGACCTATTTTTACCTGACCTAGCATTTAATAGGGTAAGACACAACTACAGTTTTGGAACTTTGACTACAGTATAGGTTTGTGTATTGTAATAGTTGAGCAAGCAGATACATTTTAGATTTAATTTGTTTATAGTGTCTGCAGAAAAACCACTTACCTTTAAAAGGGTAAAGAAAAATGTGGTAAGAATTTGCCAAAAATCTTCATCAGTGCTTAAAAACAATAAACCTGAACAACTGGGGGGAAAAGGCAAAAACCTGCCACTGGAGCCTTGGCAAATCCATTATTAAATTTTAAGCCATATTTTATTGTCTTGTACAGAGTATCTTTATGATAACTTACACATTGAAACATCTGCCTCATTAAAATGTTAGGTCGTGTTTTATTTTCATGTTAGTGCTTTGAAGTCATTTTCGTTAGTGGCTGCCGTAACCAGGGGTGGAATGTTTGATCATTCTGGGACGAGGGAGATCAGCTGTGTAGACATGAGCCTTTGGTCTGCGTTACTGTGAGAGGGAGCCGGTGCATTGTGCCAAACTTCATGGGCGATGAAGTTTAGCTGAATTTAGCAGCTTAAGCTAATTAACTCGAACTGAAAAAAGTGGGCTTAATATTGATAAACGGACAGTAATGCCGGTCCAACATTTAGAAAGAAAATATTATAAAGAGACAGGGATAAGCTTATCTGAAATATATACAACTCCCTGATTTAACTGTCTTACATACTGATGTATATACTAGTTTGCTGTATATAGTTTAGGCCAAACTTTTTTAAAGGATTATACATACAACTTGTTAGCCAAGTATCAAAACTAGTTAAATGCATGTGCACTAAAGATATAGAAGTTGGAGTAGTATTTACGGAAATTCTAACAAAAAATCTTAATGCATTATAGTACACTACCTTAAGTCCTTTCTGCTTTTCCATCATTAAAATCACACCATTGCTGTATAAGGTGGAAAACAGGCTGTCAGCTTCTATGAGTGCCACTTTGCTGTGTGGGAACATTGATAACTGCTTTATTCTCGTGGGTTATGTTCCCACAGATGCCTATTTATCCTTGCTTAGCAAAAAGAGCAGTAATGAGTCTCTAAAAAGCATGTTGACCTTTCCAAGGATGTCAAAGGTTCAACATAAAAACTGAATATTGAACAATTACTGAAAAATCTGTTGTTTGACTTGTAAAAATCTTTAATAATAAGTTAATTACAATTGGGATATTGTTGAGAAATACTTTTTTTGTGTGTTTAAATTTCCATGCCAACCAGCTTCTTTATAAAATATGTCTGACATACCAAAACAGGCATTATCAAATTATCTCAAATCAGCTGCTAAGGGAAGACACATATGAGGCTGAACTAAAATGGGGATGTGCGTGACCGTCCATGACCCCCAACAAAACACCCTTAAAAGTGCCCTCTGGTATGAGTTGGAAGGCGCAAGGATGGAAACGGCGATTATAAATCAATAGCAACAGCTCAATACACTACACACGTACCTTCAACTAGCGGTATCAACTCTGGACAGTATTTATTTTTAACACACAAGAAATTTGTCTGAAAAAAGTCCCTGCTGTCCTGTGTACTGCCAAAAAACAAGAAAACAAAATTCTAGCAAATGGGAGTGAGAGTGCACGCGTACTTGTTTTTGCTACATTGTTGGGACAGATAAAAAAAATTTCTTCCTTGTGGGGGCCAAAGGTCCACTCGGGGAAAACTGCTGTTCTTAGGTTAGGTGTATGACTATGGTGTGAATTAAGTTAGGGTTAGGGGCAGTGCTAGACTACTGAAATCCATGACTAATGAATACCAGTTAACACAAAGTCCCCACAAGGATAGAGAAACCTAACATGTGTGTATGACTGGTTTGGAGCAGAAACCAAGGTTGCATCAAGTGTAGCAACTCATCCAAGTTCTACTGTAACAAATCAGCCTGCAACAATTTCACTATGACAATGTTTGATTTTTTTTTTTTGTAAAGTTATGTTAGTTTCACATCAGATTAAGTAAAGTGCAAACCTTTCAAATTGTTCAGATTTTTGTCTTCATTCCACAGAACGCTTTACCAGAAGTCCTCAAGATCATCACGATGTTTGTTGGCAAATGTGTTTTTGTTTTTCTCACCAGCATATTTTGCGCTGTCTCTTAATTTTTATTTATAAATCGTGCACAATGACCTTAAGGGAGTCGTCAATACACATTTGGAGTTATTTACAGGCCTTAGATCTGTTCTACGTATTTACAATTTTAGAAATTGCTTTGCATACATTCAGACTGATATACATCAAACAACTGTTCCTTATCGGTTTTTGAATATATTCAATGAAGATCATTGATGAGATCAGACATTGTGGACTGGATGACAACAGACATGGAGGCTGGTATAATTGTTAATCCCATTCTGCACTGCAATCTACTCAGCAGGCAAGGGAGGAGTCTATTTTTTCATCTATTTACTCACCAAGAGGCAGTGCGTAACCCAGAAACTCCTCTTCCACTGCCAAAAGTTGATTCCTAACTCGACAAACATCCGCTAAAACATTAACATGGAATTGTTTTTTTTTAAATCTTTCATTTCTTGTTTGTATTTGAACAGTTTTTTTGTAAATCAGTTGGTCTCAAGGCAGACTTCAGCTGTTAGGTTCAATACAAACCTCGATATTTGGGCTTCATCACATCATTTAAATTTCTTATTTCTTATTTACATGTATTTTTTATTTTTCTGTTCTTACTTTTGGTAGTTATAAGTCATTTGCCTAGTGAGTTTGTTGATTAAAGTATAATGAATGGAACATTGAATCTTTTGTTAATAAACTCTTGTATATAAGCAAAACGTTCTCTGTGAATATTCCAGACTTGCTGGTGAGACAAATGACAGATTACAAATAACCATGAAATGAAACAGTTTGCGCTTATATCTTTTTAACCTCGCAATAATAAAGCGACAAGGTAACATTACTAAAATTCCCATTATTCAGATTATCATGATTTCCTCAAATGTTTATCCAAGCATGTTCACTGAAACCCGAAGCACAAATAAAGTCGGCAAAGTTCCACTGTGAAATAGAATCATATTTAATTCCTACTTATTTAAGCTTTTATAGACTTAAAAATGCTGTACAATTATATATGTATCACTCAAAAACTCTAAACAATAATTCAGAGCACAAAGTAAAATAAACAAAATCTATTCAATCCGTGGACCAACTTGTTAAAGAGGTTTGTTTACGGTCCTTAAGCCCTTAATATAATTATTTTCATTAAAAGCCTTTTTAAATAGGGCTTGACCAAGAATTTTTGTTGTAATATATTTCAGTTATTGAGGCAATAATCTTGATTTTTAATTTGGTTTTTCACCTGTGCCGAAGCAAATTCAGTTTGAATTATGATGGCTTGATTTTTTTTTTCAAGAAAAGAAAAAAACAAAATATTGCAGCCTCGCTTCAGGATGATCTTGCACTTCACCAACTATTCTTCTTCTTTAGAGCAGCTCGTTTGAACGCATTTATCATTAATGCATGGGCTGAGGTTATTGATCTTGGCATGAAACTTGTTAGACTGGTTCTCCATGTTTGCCGGATGACAAGTTATTTTGCATGTATTAATTTGCTTCATACTTTTGTTGTTGTTAAGGTTTAACAATACTGTGTCTTATTGTTCAAAACCAAATGATCAACAAGTTATGCCTTAGGTTGAACCTTTTTAAATAATTTTGCTGTTTCAACATAATATTATTTTTTGCAACATTTTCAACCATGGAAGAAACACAGTAAAAACGTGTTAGTGACACCCAAAAAAAAGTTTAAAGTGACTTCAGATGAGTAGTTAAGTGTAGATGTAGTGATAGAAACTTCAGTTATACTTTTGAGTTACTTGCAACATCAAATAGATTTACACCTGTCACATGAGTATGCCTAAACTTTGATCATCTCCGCATGAACCCATTGCGATTGGATTGAGTGAATAGCAGATCTACGCAGAACAACCGCACGACACGTCTTGTTAAATGAGATAGGACCACGTCAGCCTTCAACAGCTAAAACTGGCTACACTGGCGATTTTATTATGGTCACGCATAAATCTAAAACCTAATTCAGAAGTGTTGTAAAGTGTTTAAATACCTAGAGCCAATGGTTCTTTTCTCTACAAGACCAATAGCTCTAATCTTTTTAAACTCTGATACTTGCCACATTTAGGTAAGCATGGCTCTACAATTTCCAGAGAACTTAAAAAAAACAAAAAAACATTAGCATGGGTCTGGATTGATGGCTCCGGTCCATACAAGAAACTGGCTGCCTCAGCTCTAGTGAAAGATTTAAGAGCACTACCATTTAGGCAGGTTGCTCCCATCTTATAACTGCTGGGCGATAGCCTGCCGCTGCCTCCTCTCAACTTATCATAACTAATTTATGGTCCAATGAACCCAGGGCACTTTTTTCAGTTTCGGACTGGGTTGCAAAGCGAAGTCTCTGGCAGCCGGCTCGCTGGCCTAAAAGATCTCCGGTAGGATTTGGAGCTGGACCATGCTGGGCACGTGTGGCCTGACTCTGATCAGAGTGAAGCCCGGGGGAGCTGTCGTATTGGCTAGGCAACGCTGAATGGCAAGCATATTTACAGGTTTCTTCCAGTGTGGGTATTTACAGCTAATGATTGTCGAATAGAATTAAATTGAAGATACTGCCTGCTGTTGTGGTTGACAATACATACACTCACCTCATTAAATATGATTTTGGTGTGGAGGGCAAGGCTTGGATTTCAAATGCACATGACACGACAGGCTTCATGACATGCTTTTTCATGCTTCAGCATAAGGTCAGGGGTAGGCAGGGGGGATCTTCCCCTTTCATTAGCTAATTAAGGGCTGCTTCCTAAGTGGGTGTTGAGGTGTTCTGCTCTCCACTGCACCTCTCAGACTTGAACGTCCTGGATCTGCTGAGTTCTGAGCTCGTTAATGAGGTTAGGGCATGGATTTTTCTCATGAAAGACTCCACAATGTTGGAATCACCCAATTACACGGGCTTATGTAAGGGAAATATATACTATTATGAATTTGATTATCACTAATTAAACCTGTGGGATTTGATCAAATGCAGTGGCAGCATGGATGATTTTTGTTTGAGCATGGAACTAATTGCTGTAAACAGGGAAGATGAATTAAAAGACAAGTGAAAGCTTTCCTCAAATACTCTACTCCAGCTGTTTCCCTGTTACAGAATCATTTGCAGATTTTTCCAAATGTGTTTGCATACTAAAATCTAAATCAATTCGCTGAATACGTGTGAGTTGAACACTTGGTCTTTAGTACATAGCCCCCCCAAAAAGAAGAGAGAAAATTATGCTGTATGGGGGCACATGTTTAAGAGGGAGAATACAGAGGGAGAAACTGAGCAGCTTTAAGCCAGCATGCAAGAATCCACCGACACCGAGGTGTCAAGTGCAAAGTCGTGTACTGCTGCCATTTGTTTAAATGTGAAGTGCAGAAATGTCTTTGCCAAGAAGGAAGATTTGAACTTTTAATAGGCAGTGATTCTCAAAAAAAGGAATAGAGGATGATTCTCAAACCTTTCAGTTGTCCATCCTTATGTATTCTTTGGATTACAAATAATTGTTATAGGTTGATTGATGGCCTTTATTTACAATTCCATTAAAACAGAACTTGGGGAAGATATTTCATCATTCAAAATTTAAATATATTATTTGTATTTAAATCACACACTTAAACAAATAAATAATCCTGTATGCATCTATCAAAAAATCATACGTAAAAGGTATGGAGCGTTTTTTTTATTAACCGTGTCGGCGGGTAATTTAGTAGCGATATTTGTTACCCCACCCCCTTTGTTTCATGATAAAATGTACAAGCAAGGATACAGTCATACTTAATCAATGGATTTGCAATAAAATATTTTCTGTAATATACACAGTTGTAAAAGGCCCAATAAGTACAATTATCAATCAAATGCTTTCTAATTCTTAGCTTGTGTATTCCATAACCTTCTGGGATGGACGTTTGAACAGTTAAACACCATTTAATCAGATCCGACATTACAGCTTCACTGTAACCTATTTAGACACATGTTATTTCTTCAATAACATAAAAGGACTGGCATTTAAAGTTTTATGATAAAATGTCAAATAACTAATATTGATAAATACATGCTTCACAAAGTCAGCAACGTTTTCATCTTTACAGCAGAAACAAGGCCTCTTTGACATTTAAACCCAAGCTATGACAATCTGCATTGGCGTCGCAACCCATTGCTCATCACTTCCTACTGTGATTTGTCCTTTGACTCTGCCTGTGTTCAGCAAAAACAGTCGCACTCAAAGAGCTTCCTGGGGGCAAAGAAAGATGACACCAACAGAACAGTGTTGACACAGCCACCTTGTCTGCTCGCTGCTGAGGTGTCACAGAATCAAGCGAGCAGTGACTTTGCTGAGATAAAGAGGATGGTAGTGACTGATGGCGTATCTGTAAAAACAATGGTAGCATCAAACGCGGAGGCTGTTTCAATTCCATGAAGACTGTGCAAACATCTGAACTCCTGTCCTCTGTGGGGGTGAAAAAAATTATAAAAACAGCGTTGTAATTCATATAATGATCCGATATATATATTGAAACGTTTGTTTAAATACTTGGAACTGTTGGTAAAAAGTCAGCATGTTTAAAACAATGTCTTTTAGGTTTTTTTTCTTTAAAGCAAAGCATTGCAGAGATAACCTACATTATGGGCTGTGAATACAAACAATGCCATTCATCTACAGTGAGAAAACCAACCGAAAGCTAATGCTCACAAGTTGTTTTCGAGAAAACATGATTTAAAGTTAGCTTGTAAAATAAAGTCTGAGAAAACACAAAAAGATCATTAAGTAGAAACTATTTTCTACAGAGACATGTATGCTGTTGATTCAGGCTGCTGCTTTTACAAAAAAAAGCACACGATTTCACTTATACTGTAAGTATGCTTCAGTACGCTTCAGTCGCCTTCAGTTATTGGTGCTATCCATACTAACTGCTGATGTAAGAAATTTTGTAACAGAAAAATGTCTCTTTGTAATTTTTTTTAATACCAATACCTATTTAAAAAAATAGTAAAATCCTGTGTTATTGTCGAAAATGTTTTAATGATTGCACTATGCTAAAATCTTTATAGGCAGTTCAGAAATTTACAATTTGAGGGATTACCATTAAATCCAAAAAACAAAAAAGTATTAAACATATAATATATTATACTCCTAATATGTTGACGGTGAAAATGTAAGGAAGTTAAATTGACAGCTCAGTCCCTGGTCTGAATTGTTCTACTAAGCCTGCAGAAAAATAGACATAGAAGTTCAGTTTGTTTTAGGTGGGCAATTTAGCATGTTTCAGACAAACTACTCTACTACTATTTCTAATATTATTTAAGTGGTAAGTTTATATTTATTTGCAAACTTTAAAAAAGTGTCACCAAAAGGCTATGTTTCTTTAGATTAATAATAATCACTCACATTTACATTAATAACATCAAACTTCAGCTGTACGAATCCAGCTATAATAATAATTTTGTGCTAAAACAATTACAAATGTTCTTCTCAAAGTTATTGAGTTTTCACTAACCTTTAGGTTTATATGCTAAAAGGCATACTCAAACAAATGCAATAGGAATGTAAAAAAGCTCCTAGAACCTGTTGCCATGCTTTACAGCTGGGGAAAAGAAATCGTATAAAGGACTAATGGTCTTTAACTGAGCTCTGGATGGCTGGGTTGGGTACCAGTCTCCATGTATTTATAGCTATGTTTATACTTTTATTTTTAAAAGCATCTTAATTAAAAAAATAAAAATAAAACACACCATTTTTTTAAGAATAACAATGCCACGATGGACAGAGACTTATAACAAAGAGCGCCAATCCAATAATCAAAGACGTCATCTAATCTTTTATTAAGGATAAATTAGATTTTGATACCTATCAAAATATGGTTACGCTGGGGTTACGCTGGTACCTAAGATAACCCTACATGGTAGAAACTATAATTGTGACTTTCCTGCTAGGCCAGCTTTGTCACTAGAGAAAGAGCCATTTTCTCTGGCGCTTTTCGTGGCATCTTTAAAACCACAGACACACCTTCACACAAGCATAGTCATATATCACAGCCACTGTGACTTTTCCTCTCTTTAGAACCCCCACTGTAGATCCCACTGGACCAGAGAAGCCAGATGAGCGTGAGGCTAAAGAATAGCTGAGGTTGCCCAGCACAATCTCTATAATGAGCCCCCTTTGGGGCTGCAGCATGATATGTGAAAATGGCTTCAGTTAGTCCATCCAGGTGTGAAGAGTGCAGTTTGGAAGGGTTGGAAATAATAAAGTTGGAATGCATGGGACATGGTCGCAATACAGTAGTGGTGGAGTTGCCTTTAGTTAATGTCCCTAGCCTGTCCCTGGGATCATTTATTATTTGAATGACATCCTCAACTGCCTTCAGACTATCATAGATTTCCTACTTAAAATCAATTGTTCTTTCTCAATGTTTCCTCTATAGAAACAAAGACTTGCAGCAGCACTTATCTTTGAGAATGGACTCCGATCAGGATTGATGGATGAAATGTGAACAATAGGTATTCGTAAAGGTCATGGCCTGGAAAAATATTCAAATGACCTAAACTTCTCAGCATTTGTTATCTTAAAGTCGTATTAAAAATTGTATTACATAGTTAAAAAAAAAATTCTAAACACAATTAACCCATTTTGACAATGTTTGTATAAAATGTAAGATGTGTTAACCATCTATTTGCATAGATCCGCTAGGGGCACATGCCACTTTGGTGATATAGAGAATGTTTTGGGCACACAGAAGTAGAATAAATCTTCCTTCTACATGCTAAAGGAAGCTCAACATGTGTGTCTTTCATACTTTCTGTGTCACAGAGTGTTCCGTGTTGAGAGTACAACATAGACATTACCCTCAGCCTATCCAAGGCTGACAGGTAATACTTACATCCCTTGTTTACTTAATCCTGCCTACTTTGCTAGTTCCTGCTGCTGAAAAATATCCCCTTAAAATGGCTCTGCCACCACCATGCTTCACTTTAAGCATGGTTTTGGCCTATTGATGAGCCGTGTTTGGTGAGACCTTTAAGCAGCAGGAATGTTACTATATACCTCCAGAGATTTCGCCCTAATAAAATTGTCTCTGTTAGCTTTACAAAAAAACACTTGCTTTCATGTTAGGTGTTTATGCTCTGACATGCACTGTCAATTATGGAACCTTATATACTTACACAGGCACGCGACTTTCCAATTCATTGCTGATCCCTTTCAACTGATCTTACACCAGGTAGACAGTTTTATAGACACATATCCAAAACATTGATTCCCAATATTTTAAAATTAGGAATTTTGTGGGCAAAATGTTAAAAAAGGAAATAAACTTATTAAATGATAAAGCACTATAAATACTTTTTGGATGCACTGGGCCAGCTCTTTTTTTTGTTTTGTTTGTTTTTTTCTTAATTGAGGCTTACCATCTTGTGTAATGTAGTCCAAGTTAACAGAACTCCTCCATATGTTTCTCAGACTTGTGTTTGCCCTCTCGCCCACTGTCATTAGAACACGAACACAAGAAACACGACAATAATAAATCTTAGAACTGATATTTTAGGAAGAGGGGATTAGTGCCTGGTAGCAATAGACACTAGGATCTGCTAAACAAACAATCTCTGGAGATTTTAGGTTAATCAAGATCTTTATCCTGCTACAAAGTAAAGCCGAACACTCAATTGCATCAAGAGTTTCTGATTCATAAGCAAAGGATATTTTGGTCATAATTTCAAGTGTTTCAATAATTGTTTAAAATCTAGCCATTAGTGGCCATTTTTTCCATGGGAGTGGGCTTTGTTCCCAAGGCAAAAAATCAACTGGACAAGTCCTGAAGAGTGGCATTCTTTGTTCCCTTTTTTTGCCAGAGAAGATCACGCCAACTTTAAAAATGCGCTGCAAATAATCAAATGATCTGTTTGGTGTTTGACACATTTATGTGGTTCATCGCACAAACACAAAGGGCTGGTTTGATAATATGAAAGAAAAACCTTGGTATTTGACTTTAGGAAACGTCATTAAAATTACAGTTATGAATACAAAAAGGGCAGCAGTACCAGACATAATTAAATGTAATTAACAAAATTCAAATCGATGCAACAACGTACAAATAAATCCTGGATAAATAGCTTCCCAAGAGCATTCTTGATTTCAGACTAGGGTGGCAATTCAGTTTTCAGCAGGATGGTAATGCATAGAAGAATAAGCAAAACCGCTGCAACAGTAGCGTGCTAAGCTTAGGACAGCATATCAAACAACAAAAAAAGGTACCTTGCAATTGCTGCTAAAGATAGATTATTAAAGTGCAATGCAAATGGTGGGACTATTTACCTCATGTGAACATCTTGGTTTTCAGTGATTAAATAAATATTTTTCCTCCTTTTTTATGAGGGGACATTTTCCTTTAGTTAATCATTTTTTTATTCACTACGTGAAAATATTATTAAACAATGAAACTGCTTTGGAAAGTGTTCTTGAGGCTGTTTAAAATCATTTTTAGATTTAGATTCGTAACATTAATGTAGTCTGTTGGACTTCAGCATGATTTAAGATGCTTAAAGCCCCAGGGCTATCCTGTGCATATGAGCAAAAGCGTAAGTTTAGTATTTGTTGTGTTTGTAGTTGTAGCTGCATGGAGTGTAACTACATGTTAAGACAATTTCATCAGGTCCTCCGTACCAGAAGGTTTGTTGCTGGCACAACTTTTTCTCAAAATTTTTATAAGGGTACATTACTGTGTACAATTTCAACGTCTTTAATACAGCTTTCAATTTAACTGTACCATATAGTGAAAACGTGAAATGCTGTGAAAACTTTCCAGATTACCTGAATTTATTTTTTATTAAACCTTTTATTAACCAGTGTTAAAAAACTTAGTATTCTAAGAGGGTAGTGCTCGATTGTAGGGATAAATTATTGTAATTTACAGAATTTTGTACTAGTAACTTTTTGCTTTCGTATTCTCATGCCATCCCTTCTGTCGAGTGTTTGAGCAAGCACCCACACAAATGAGGAACAGACACACAAGAGGTATAATCTAAGTATGTTATCAAAGACTGCATGAATGTCTTTGGGAAAGCAAACCAACAAGAATCCCATTCCTTAAGATGTAATGATACCTGGTAATACAATAATACAGTCATTAAAAACAACAGGGAGATATTACGGTTCGCCAACTTCATATGAATTCCTCTGGTGAATTGGACTATCAGAAATGGCATTCAGTTCCCTTTACAGTCTCAACTCTGCGAGGCATTAAAATAGCTAACTTTTATAAAACTAATACATCATTTTGTAAAAATGTCTAGATTGCTAATGTAATCTTTTGTAGGTTCTCTTCCTCATGATCCTCATTCTCAATTTGTCGCAATTTTACCTTTTTAATCCACCCGCATTATGGATTAAACTCTGAGTCTTATTTATTAAGAACATCAGAAGAATTATAATGCAGCTCTGAGCTGAGGTTGTAAAGGTTATTCTCATTTCTTATGTAAGTGATACTTGTAAAAATGTCACATGAAGTTGGTTTCCTGTTGTTTTTCATGGGTGTATACAAACATCAACTGTACAACATCTTGAATAGACTCCTCATTGGTCATGTTTTACCATGGATGTTCTTGCCAACTTTGAGAAAGTTGTGCAATTAAGCCATAAAAATGTTCTTTATGTTAAATGTTGGCATGGGTGTTCACACAAAAAGTCTGTGCAGGTGCTGATGTGAGAATATGAAATCAAAATTGAGATTGTACTTCTTAATACTTTGTTGAGCCACCTTTGGTAGCAAATATAGCCCCATAAAGCTTAAATTCCGTATTTTTATGCAGTGTTGTCCATTATTATTTGCGGTGCATCCAAAGCTCCATCAGGTTTGATGAGAGTAGTCAGTGCCTAGTATTTTAAAATTTCTTCAGAGATGTTCAACCAGATTCATTTCTTGACTTTGTCTTGGTCACTCTACAACATAATCAAACACGTTCTGAAGTCACATTTGTAATACGTTAAAGATGTTCCTACGTGACCTTTCTGAGTGTTTTCGAGGGTTAATGAGGGTCGCCCAACCAGTAATGTGTTTTGTGGACTTAGAGAAGGCAGTTGACCACGTCCCTCGGCGAATCCTGTATAGGGTACTCCGGGAGTATGGGGTACCAGGCCCTATGATACGGGCTGTTATGTCTCCGTATGGCCAGTGTCAGAGCTTGTTATTCAATGAAATCAGTAAGTGGGGGTAAGTAGTTTCTGGTGAAGTGTGACTCTGCCAATGTTGCCCTTTGTCACAGATTTTGATCACATCTTCATTGGACAGAAGTTGAGGGGATCTAATTTGATTCGGTCCATTTGGCTTTATCAGCTTGTGATCTACAACTCTCACTGGAGCAGTTTGCAGTGTCAGACCAGATCAGAATGAGTGCCTCCAAATTGGGCTTGAGCAAGAAAAGGGTAGAGTGCCATCTATGGGTCAGGGGTTAGGGGTTAGATGCTGCCTTAAGTGAAGAGATTCAAGTGGGATAGATTTATTATTGAAGGAAAAATGGAGCAGGTGATCGATAGACGGATAATAGACTTGACAGACAGATGGTGCATCAGAGATTCTGTTGTAGTAGAGAGTGAGCTAAGTGAAAAAGCTTATCTCTTGATTTACAATCTACGTTCCTACCCTCATCTACAGTGATTATACTGTAGCTCTACATTCAAGGCTCATAATAGAAGCTTTGATTTATTCGGTAGATGAGATCCCAAACCACAATGATGACGCTTCACGAAACAGGATTCTCTTTTAAGAAAGAATTACTATGGCAATCTACGCTCATGAGATTGTGTACCATAATGCATAGTCTCTTCAAATATTTGCCACTTGCCATTTAAGAAGACTACCAACTCAGATTGGTTGGTTGTTTTTTTCACAACCAACCGATTAAACAACAGAACTGCTGTGGAAATTACTCCGTCATTTGGTTACTTACTCACGCACTGTGCAGAAGGCTACTTTGAAAAAAGGAAAGGAAAATCCTATATATCTTGGTGTCGATATTTCAGGTAAACCTTTAAAATAACTGTGTTGAACCCATCAGGGGAGCAGTTCCAGACAGAAATGGGCTACTGATTGGCCTGCACACATTAGAGACTTGGGTCTGCTTTAACAAAGAAACTCCATAGATACAAGGCTAATCAGGAACCTTTTAATGCTGAAAAATATACCTGACCACTCAGTTGCATAAACGTTTTAGAAAATTTATTCTAGCTGAAATGTCAAAATAAAAAAATATATAGATTAGACAATACAGAAGACATAAGATGTTTTGTCTTCTGTATTTTTGATTCCCCTTCTTGTCTGCAGGCTACATGCTCATTTGTTCTAGGTCAGGGATTTCGTAAATTGTGGTACGTGCACTACTGGTGGTACTTGAGCTGACACAAGGTATTTAAACGGCAATGGTAGGTCTATGGTTTAGAAAAAGTTACCTTGCTTATTATTCAATGCCTCATACATAATTTTTAATTACTGTATGTTGTTTATAATGTTAAACAAGAAACCATTTTTTAAATTTTCAACTCTGGACTTTTAATTGATAAATAATGCAAGCGGCCCAATGTCAAAATACACCATGCATTGTTGATAGTGTTCCCACCAGACATTACAAACAGTGTTTACTTTTTTCCAAAATTATTGAACAATGAAACTGCTTTGAACAGTGTTTGAAATAAGTTTGACATATCTAACTCATTTACAAATGCAGCTTTACAATGGATTGTGCTTACAGGTTTTCACCTTGCCCTAACCAATGTCTCA
Source organism: Orestias chungarensis (assembly GCA_032876305.1). Lineage (NCBI taxonomy): Eukaryota > Metazoa > Chordata > Actinopteri > Cyprinodontiformes > Cyprinodontidae > Orestias > Orestias chungarensis. The sequence goes on along the minus strand of JAVLVB010000125.1, from coordinate 1,574,011 downwards.
TAACGTACAGATTGGAAACACTAATGTAGTCTGTTGGACCTTCGAGTGATTGGAGCCGTTTAAAGCTCCAGGGCTATCATGTTTACCCTTTACATGTGAGCAAAAGTACAAGTTTTGTTCCAGGAGGAGAATGCTGTAGTATCGGAGGACTATGCTGTAGTACCGTGAGATTCTGTGAGACTTCCGGCAAAAATGTCAAAAACATGGCGCACATCTGATGCGACAAACATTTAAGTTATACTTTGCCAGCTTTATTTAGGAATTAAGAAAAAAAGTATAACTCCTGAAGCATTCTGGAGCATAGTGGGGAAGACATTGAGTGCCTACAGGAGTATATTGACATGTGTTTCGAGAAAATCGTCATGGGGTAATCCAGCCAGACTCCCGCATCTAGCAAAACACTGTCAAGCTCCAAGAGAAGCCGTAACGAACAGTCACCCGACAGTAGCAGACAACATTTTTTCAAGATGCCAGAGCACTGCTCCGCATATTTTTGTTCAAATCGACCGCCAATTGCAACCATGAGTCGGGGGATTACCTTTAGCAAGTAAGATTCAACATTATTATTGTTTGAATTTTGTTAATAGAATATTATCGTACCGTAGTTTAATTCTGCGTGTGAAAAAAAACAACAACAGCAAACCTTAATCTCGGCTGTGTTTATAGCTGTTCACTCGCCTATACGGCCAACTGAAACTTTATAAATCATATCTTTAGCCTTATAGCATAATTGCCCTAGTTTTATGTTACTGCCTTACACTTAGCTAATAAAGGATTAGATTACTACTGATATAAATATGCTATTGTAGAAATAATGCATTATTGCTGATATAATGTTGACCAGCAAATTTGACTCTAATCTCCCATTTTTATTTTGAAGGTTTCCCAAAGACAGAAATTTGAGGAAGAAGTGGGAAGTAGCTTTGAGGACGGACAGATTCACCGTAAGCAGCTCTCCTATGGAGTAAGATCGCTGTGACAAAGGTGTGCACAACTTTAACATTCATATTTATATGTCAATAAAGTTCTTGTACAAAAAGTTCTGCTGAAATATTTGTGAGTTTGAGAGTATGAATCTAAAAGCTGTGAGGCTTATGAATAAATATCACATTTTTACGACTACAAACTCTTCCTTTCTCTGTGGACATGAACTCAACTTTGTCGGTACGGGTAAAAAATTGTTACGATGTCGTCATGGGGCAGAGTAATCGATCCGCAATCACATCAAACACAGCCTCTCCAAATTTAAAGACGGCTTTACACAGCTTTCAGATTCATAATCTCACACACAAATATTTCAACAGAATTTTGGATACAAAAACTTTATTGACATATAAATACGATTGTTAAAGATGTGCTGTTACGACTGGCGTCGTGAAATCTAATTCTGCAAACGATTGTGCAGGTGCCTGCTTTTGATTGGTGCCTGGAGGACGACGGGGGACGTCCGATTGGAGGCTTCCCAGACGTGACGAGCATAAAAGCTGCAGACGTGGACTTCCGAGGCAATCCCTCTTCTGCTGATCTCAACTGGCCAACTGGCCACCCCAGTTCTTTCCTGTTTCTTTTAGTCAGGGAGGTAAGTTTTTCCCATTTGGTTTATTTATTTTCAATTAGGTAAGTTCTTTATTATTCAGATAGGTTCTTTTGTTTGTTGTTTTGGCACTGGCTCATTCTGAAGTTATATGCTCCCTTTTCTCAGCTAAATCAACGACATATCTTTTTTAAAATAACTATAATTGTAAAATGTTTAACTTTGTGTGTGATGGCTACTTGGGATGGGAAGAGGAGGGACCTTTCATGTTGCGATCTAACCACTCCTAGACGGGTCGTAACATGTTTATACACCTTTATGACAGCGATCTTAGTCCATACTCTCCTGTGATGTGTGATGTGTGATGTGTGTTGGAAGTGGGAGGCTGTAACATCATAATTTGATGAAAGCTACCATCTTCTAGTCCGGAAAATTAACGTTTGCTTTGTGATTTCATAACAAGGCTCACGGAAGGTGCTGAGAGCTGCAGAATGGTTTATTCTCCAAGCTTCAGGACGGCAAACTCCAAAGATGTCAAAAGTCACCTACAACATCTGGGAGGAGATGGGAACAGACTATGTTCTTCAGCTTGGGGAACAAATTGAGGAGACACAGTTTATTCTCTTTTTTAATAAAAATTATTAATACTGTTCTTGTTTGAGTTAATGGACTTGTGGCTGATTTTTTTTCTTCTGGGTTTACTGCTGGATGGGGTAGGGTTGAGCTTTGTGAGCTTGCGTGTGTGTGTTATGTTGTCTTTGACTAGTAATGAATGGATGTACTGGAGCACCCTCTCAAAACTAGCGGTCTTAAGGGCGTAATCTTCCATAAAAAATATGTTAGTATAAATAAATAATTATTATATATATATACACAGTGTGTGTGTCTTTTTGCAAAATCATGTGTCCAGTATTAAGCTTACATGTATGACGGTTGCAGAATAAAATCCCATAGAAATCAGATTTGTATTAAACCTTGTTATCATTGATTAAATGCGCTAACCCTTCATTGCGCCTGCTAGACTAAGTGGAGCAGGGGACTGGTCCAAGATAACGGCTCAACGTCTCGTCAGCGGCAATAGGCAGCCACGGTTGATTCAGCATCTATTCTTTATAATGTCTATGCGTTTCCCTGTATCAGTACTGGGCTCTGTGTGTTGTCGCGCTGGCAGAAATTGCTCCTCCTTTATTGGATAGCTGGTTGGCTCGTGGGTGGGCACCGGGTTAGTGGACAAGTTAATAAGCAACATGCTGATTGGATATTCACTCAGGCTTCAAAAAAGGGTCAAAATTTGTACTTGTTCAAATCTTTTTTACAGATGCAAATCTGTTTTTTACAAGCACAAATCTATTTTTTTTAAAAGTACAAATCTTTTTTACAAGTGCAAATCTTTTTCACAAGTGCAAATCTTTTTACCAAGTACAAATTCTTTCTGACACTTATTTGATTCCATACACGTAGCCAGCGGCACACTGGAGCGGCGTGCATAGACACACTAACGTATATTTACACATGCGTTGATCTACGTATGTATGACATAAATATGAAGCATACAGGGCATACACACGCACACAAGCGTCACACACTGTGTTGCGCATGTATGCGCGCACAATGGCGCACACGTTTTTGTCAATAAGCATCCAACACCCACGGTACTAATATGAGCATGTCTGGGTTAAGGTTTGCTACATGGAATTTGCGTGGAGCTGGGACAAGAGAATAGAGATTAAAAATCCATAATCAGTAAAGGATCTACAGGCGGATGTTGTTTTACTACAGGAAACTCATTTACCGAACACAACAGCTGATGTGTTGTCCACAGCTCTGTTTCCTCATGTATTTGCAGCTGGATACAACTCTAGACAAAGAGGGGTAGCCATTTTGATTAACAGAAATGTAATTTTTAATATCAACAGTAGCACTGCAGACCCAAAAGGCAGATTTATGATAATTAATATACTTATTCATGATATGAAATTATATATTGCAAATGTATATGGTCCCAATGTTGATGACCCCTCATTCTTCCATTCTTTTTTCACATCACTATCTGATCACTCAGATAACACACTCCTCATACGAGGGGACCTGAACATGGTTTTTGACGTCCACTAAAATTATAAAAACAATACATGAACGATTTTGGTCTTTGCGATGCATGGCGCTCCCAGCACCCCTCCCTTAAGGATTACACTTTTTTTTCTCCTGTACACCGGTCATACTCATGATTAGATTATTTCATAGTTAGCAGCACTCTGCTGAGGGATATTTCAGAAAGCAGAATCTACCACATCACTGTCTGTGACCATGCGCCAGTGTGCATCACTCTGATGAATAAGAAAATCAACCACCTTCTAGGAATTGGAGATTTAATATTTCATTACTTAAAGACTCTGAATTTACTAATTTCTTTACAAAAGAAAGGTCTATGTATAAAATAATGATCAGCCTGGTATATCAGCCTGCACTCTCTGGGAAGCTGGAAAAGCTGTAATGCGAGGCAAAATAATCAGTTTTTCTTCAAATAAGAAAAAGAAGGAGAATTCAAAAATTATAGAATAAGAACTTAAAATTAAACAATTAGAGAATGCCTACGGTGCCTCTCTAGAAGAATTTTTTTTAAACAAAATAAGGAAACCCAAATTGGAAATTAATGAAATATTAGATAGAAAAACACAGTTTATGGTTCAAAGACCTCGTTTGGAGAATTTTGAACATGGTAACAAATCTGGAAAATCTCAAGCAAACCAATTAAAAATGAGTAAAGAGAAAGCAACTATTACGTCTATCAGAGACTCAACAGGATCTGTTACCCATGACCCTGATGCAATTAACTATATTTTTATGAATATTTAAAAAGACTTATATTCATCAAGCAATGATCCATCAGATATAAAACTTGAAGAATTTCTTCTCGACATTAATATTCCAAAATTACAACAAGAATAGGTCAAGATGTTAGACTCTGCTCTTTCAGTTGGGGAGCTCCATGAGGCCGTACTACAGTTTTCTGATAATAAAGCTCCAGGACCAGATGGTTTACCAGCTGAGTTCTGCAAGGAATTTTGGACTATACTAGCACCAACATTCTATAGGATGATATCTGAAATCAAAGAGAAAAACCAAATTCCCTCAAAGACTGGAAAAAGTGTAACCCCTTTTAATACATCCAGATCAAACAGGATTCATAAAGGGAAGACAGTCTTCCACTAATATGCGCAGACTTCATTAGATGCAGAAAAAGCATTTGATCGTGTAAAATGGAAATTCCTGTTTGCAGTATTAGACAAATTTGGGTTTGGTTCATCATTTACAAACTGGATGAGAATTCTGTATGGATCTCCAAATGCTTGTGTACGAACCAATGATCGAAATTCTTCAAACTTTAGTCTGCAGAGAGGCACCAGACATAGGTGTCCACTGTCCCCTTCACTCTTTGCACTATTTATCGAACCCCTAGCAGCTGCCATCAGAGAAAGCAGAGATATAAAAGGTATTCAGTCCAAAAATATTGAACATAAGATAAGTCTAAATGCGGATGATGTATTACTTTTCCTCCAGAACCCACGGGTCTCTCTAACTAACACTATTGCACTAATGAACAAAGTCTCTGCACTTTCTGATTACTAAATTAACTGGTCAAAATCTATAGCTCTGTCAGTTAATTGCAGTCCTCAGTATATATTAACTAATATGCTGAAGTCAGGAAACACTAAATACCTGGGAATAAACATCTCGCCCAGGCCCTCAGAGCTGACAAAGCTAAATCACATTCAGCTTTTAAAACTAATAGAAGACGATCTTACAAGGTGGAATGCCCTGCCTATATCACTCATGGGCAGAGTAGCCACCATAAAGATGATGGTCCTTCCTAAAGTAAACTACCTATTTTCAATGATTCCCACAAGGCCATCCTCTGCTTGGTTTAAGTCAGTAGACTCCTGTACTTCCAAATTTTTATGGAAAAAACCCCACCAAGAATCAGCCTTAAAACACTACAAAAAGGCAAAGATTGTGGTGGTTTAGAATTACCAAACTTTTAGCACTATTTTCTAGCTAATATATTGCAATACATCTCACATTGGTTCAAAAGTAACCCACGAGATGAAGAATGGATGGATATAGAACAAACATTCTGTGATAATCTGGAAATCTGTGATTTACTATTTATTAGCCCGAGCATTAACCATCATACATTCTTTAAAAGCATCAACATTTGCTCCTCTCTGACAGCCTGGTGGGAATTTCTTAAAATAGCCAAATCCTCACTCTTTCCATATAAATTAAGACCCATTTGGAACAACCCTGACATCCTGCAAAACAAAAAAATGCTAAACTTTAACGAGGCCCTCTGTAACACCAATAACACCAAGTTTTTCTGATATTTATTTATGTGTTATGTGCCATATACATTGCTGTCTTTGCTCTGCTTTCTGCTAATTACATCTCCACAGGTATGTTTTATTGCCATTTCGCAATTTTTCCAAGGATGCTTCAGGAGCAAACTAGTTGCAGCTAGATTTTTGGTTCCGTTGTTTTGTTTTTGTTATTGTTTGTTTGTTTACTGTTTTCTATTTGAATATTGGTATGTGTATATGTTCCCTTTCAATCTGTGCACCCACCCCTCAGTCATGTTTAGCTTTACAATGTATATAGCTCTTTAGTAATCAATAAATGATTAAGGTATGGGAATCAAGGGAGGCTCTATGAAGCATCACTTGGAAAAGAAAATCTGTTAAGCACAACTATGGCAGCCAGAAACTCATTCTACTAGCCATGATGCTGAACAGGACAAGAGAAAAAAAAAAAAAAGCACAAGTTTAATATTTGTTGTGTCTGCACTTGTAACTTGTTCCTCAGTCCCTGAAGGTACAGTATGGCAGAAATAGTCATAGGTTTGTGTCTGGCGCCATGTAGGGATGTCATTAGTTGGCATTTTCTATAGATAAAACTAGAAACATCTGGGAAATTGAGTGTTCAGGTATAATGTTTAATTGCTAGACATTTAACGTGATCCTACAGGCTGAGTTTAGTCATTTCAGGGCTAAAGATTAAAAAAAAACTACATTTAATTATCTTTGCAAGATTTGGTTATGTTATTTATTTGTTGCTGAACCTCTTTCGTTCAGTAACTATCTGTTTGATAGTTGAAAACCAAGCAGTTGATTATTGAATAGTCCATTGTTTAAGAAAGACAAAAATATGAATATACCTTTCTCATGAAAACAACAAAAGTGCATCCAGTTTCATCATTACACAGCACATGTAACTGCATACCACCTTACAACAAAAAAAAATCTAAATGTGAGTATTAAGTTTCTTCCCACATAAAGTCTAAGTGTTCAAACTGAAGTTTGAGCTGTTACAATATTTTTAATTTTCAAATGAATAGAATTTTTGAGTACTGTATCATGTTATTGCTGATGTCATACTCACAGTTTCACTACTGAAGCGGTAGGATCAAATTGCCGAGCAATTCAAATGTCAAAGTTCCAACTTATTTTGAGAGATATTTAGAAATTACAAATATTAACTAAAGACTCAAAGCATTTCCACTGCGGACGATTTTTCCGCCACAAATGTTCAGATTAGCTGTGCTCGCCTGTTTGACTTGGATGAATTAACACTGCAAAAATCTGCCAAGGGCACAAATGTAATTGTGGTGTAGGTGGTAAAGCCAACCAAATATTGATGCATTTAAAAATGCTAAATGCGTTTGTCATTATCTCTGAACTGCTCATTTTCCCTCCGAGTGAATAATCATGCACAGTCGTTAAATGTCTTTTTCGGAAATGGATAATTAATCGCTAATGATTCATCATCTAGGTTGAAACACAGGCTTGAAAATGTCTCCTTGGCAGGTTTGTGTCATTAAAATACAAACAGTGTTTTGCAACCAAATGCTCACGTGGAATGCTTTCAGGACAACTGGCTTGTGTTCCTAGTTCTTGTTCTGCTAAATTCCAGCTCTCAGGTAGATTTATCCACAACAAGGCAACGAGTCAAAACACTTGAGACAAAGTCTGCAAGTGGGAAATGTTGTAAATGATGGCCTACTCTGAATATTTTCTGTCTTTTGTCAACGTTTTTCTGAAATCTTTTTTTAAGCTGCATGGTTACGTGTTTGTGTATATTTTTAGGAAGTGATAATAAAAACACGTATGCTGTACAGTTAAGTATGTTATTGGGAAGTAGAATTGCTTGCCAAACAAATGCTTCATCATGAGGCCAAAAAGCTGGAGTTTTTATTCATGCAAGTCTAAAAGACGATAGTTTTGATATTTAACAAAATAAATCAATCAAACTGTATTAAAATAAAAGCTAATGGTAGCTAAACTGCACAAGCAATGACATAGATAAATTCCAAGTAGCATAACATTTGAAATCATTTAAATTGATTTACATTAACAGTTTTTATTTACCTGATTTTATTTTACTGTTATACAATGTCATTGTAATGGGAATTAATACAATGTCATTGTAACTGTCATTGGGAATTAATAAAATTCGACAGACATTATCATCTATATTTTAAATAAATAAAAAAAGGACATTTTTATTTATTTTTTAAATAGAAACTCCTTTTATGTAGTTTCTTTTAAAATATCAACAAAGTTATCAGTTGGAAAAAAAACATGCTAAATCTGCCTGAGTTGTAAAAAATCTTGCTCTAAACAGTTTATTAACATGACAAGGGAAGGGAAACCTTGGATGAGATGCTATTTTTTATTTAATTTCCCACTACATAGCACCTTTTTCACTATTTTCCTCCTATAACATTGAAACATTAGTTTAACCATAATCTTTTGAGATTGGTAGAATATTGGCTGCCTTCTTAAAATATAATGTTAGAGGTTCACTTAGTTAAATGCCAATGTTTTACCAAATCTTTCAGTTTACTTAACATATTGATGTGAGTGGGGCGCTACTATTAAAAAAAATCCTCCTGGGTAAATACAATAAAATAAACACACTCATGCACATACTCTCTACTTTCTCTCTACAATCTCTCATTCCCTCTCTTTTTATTAACTTCCTACTCTCTCCTCCAGCCCCCGTGTCTTTAACCCGCTATCTTTTCTCCTAGCCCTTGCTTCTTCCTCCCTTTCTCTCTCCCAACCACTATGTTTTTGACCAGCTCTCTCTGGGGGTGGATGTGTCTCTGTTGCTCTGAAGATCAGTAAAGGACATCCTTTCAGCTTAATTGAAGTCAACCCCAGGCTCCTGGTGCTTCAAGACGCAGCGTGTGTGACAGTTTCGACAGAGACAGCCAGGAGGAACAGACGGGTCTGATCTGTATGTGCATGTATTTTTGTGTGTGTTTGTGTGCCGGCTCCGGTGTTTGAGGGGTTATGTGTCTTCTGTTCCCACATGGTTCCCACATGGTTCCCACATCCCTTTGCAGTTAAGTTCACCGCAGCAGCAATCAAGGCCACCTATAAATCTGTGATGAGCAACTTCCATGTTGATTAGTTTATGGTAATTTAACGCACAGACACTGGTGCTTTCTACATCATTACATAACACAAGTTTGCTGTATAATATTTTTTTTAAATGTCGATAGGGAATTTAAATTGTCCTGAAGACGTTATTGAATGCTGCCCTTTTTTCATGTGTGATGCACACAAAGGATTTGCCTTCAAGCCACAACATGTCCGACTGTTAGCATTAATACTGCCAAAGATAACATTTAAAGCAAAAGAATCATTGCAGTAAACAAGTTAAACAAAAATGTGCATGATCAGGCTATTGATCTTTGATCTATTGACTCCTAAAAATAAAAATATTTCAATTTTCATTATTTTTTAATATAACAATTAATTATATATACATTAAATATAAATATTTCTTACTCAACTTTATGTCCTGTGTGTTTTTTCCTTTTAGAAATGCCCTGATTGTTTTGTAGTGTTAGAACATATAATTAACCACAACTCTCTGCAATAAAATGTCTTAAACTCCTAAAGATGAGCCCGTTTGACCGGATCCAGTCAACGTTTACAAGAATAATTTATTTACTCAGGAACTTGAAGGGATTGTTAGGATTTTCTTTAATAGACATTGAAGATATAAAAAAAAAAAATCAGATTCATTAAAACCCAAAAAACAATGTCAATGTGTCTAATTGTGGACATAGTGGTTATATATCCTGATGAGATCATGAACAAATGTTTTTTTAGCCTGATGCAATACTTTAAAATAGTGAAAACCATCACCAAACCATTAGACTTCTGCAATTAAAATGACTTTAGTTCACAAAGATAGACTAGTTTGACTGGATCCAGTCAAGTTTTTACAACAACAATAAAGTCATCCAGAAACTGTAAAGAATATTTTCCTCTATAGACCACATTAAACTAATAGCAAACAAAGTAATAAAAAAATGCATGCTTCAGTTAAATGATGATAAACACACCCGACTGTTTTTAATTAAAAAAGCAATGTACACATGTTGCTACTGACAAGACGCTGCATGGCTGGCTATTGACAGGTTCTGCTGGTTGCCAAGTTAAAACACAAAGAATGAAATATGGTTGCAGACCTGGAGCTGTGACACACTTAAAGGAACCTCATTGCAGCTTTTCATCTTCTGGATAACATGATGCATTATTCACAACTAAAAGCACAATTAAAAGACTGCTGTGTTTTTGCTTTTGACCAGCTCCATCTCAAAGATCTCTGAATTCTGTGGGATAAACTAGCAAAGTGTTGTATATCCTGATGCTGCTACCCTCCCCTGTGCTTTAAAAAAAATAAAAAAAATAATTACATTTCCTAAATATTAAACAGTGTGTCCCAAAATTCAAAAAAGTCAGCTTCTTATCCCCAAAATTATAGTATGGACTTTTGACTTAATATACATGCATTACCTTTGGAGACCATTAATATAAAGAAAAACCTTTTGACATCAATGTCCCCTTATAGATTGTATTGTAAATCTTTGATGTACATTGTAAGATATTAATATGTTGACTATTCTTGAGTGACAATGTTTCTTTTACAGAGGTCAAGGAAATTGACCTCTGGTCACAAAATAGTACTATATCAATACTGAATGAACCAAGAGCTTCTTTCTGCAGAACAGTCACTCTAGTCCTTCTTTATTTATCCTGAATTTTGATTCAATTAATTTTAAAAGTTGCCTTTTCATTAAGATCATTTAATTGCAGAAAGTTTAGACTATTTATACTATTTACATGGTTCCCATGTGTTTAATGATACAACGTCTGATATGCTTCTAAATGAAACCATTTTAGGATAGTTCGAGTAGTAATTTTATTATTGAAAGATAGTCTTTATCAGTAAAATTAAAGAAAAAAAAACAACAGTTCTAACTTTGAGCCATGGTGCTGCTGGCACATCAACACCATAAGCTGCTTTCTTTGCTTGTCAATGTGACCCAGCTGATTCCTAGCCAGAAAACTGACTCTGTTGCCCTTCTTTTACACTTTGCAAGCATGCCCTTCACGTATCAGATGAAATATGTGACTTTATAAAGCTTGTGGGATTACAGTTTTACTCTTTTTATTCACATGCCATTCACAATGCTAAGGTGACCTATGATATTATAAGATCCAGACACCCTTCATCTTTGTTGTCTATGAGAAACGCTCTGTGTCCTTTTCTGTTGTCTAAGTATCTGCTTCAATCATCTTCATCCAAAACTGGGAATGCAGAAAATGACCTGTAGGTGCTTTTGAGATGATGCCAGCAAGAACCTGTGCTTTCATGGGTGTAGATCAATATACAGTCGTACTTCTGCATCTAGATAACTAGGCACTGAATTATTGATAAAGTCTCATTTAGAATAATTTTATTAATAGCAAGTAGTGGTTGGTTCTCTGTTCAGAGTATGAAAGATGATATCCATTCACTTGGAATGGAATTTGTAAAAATTAGTTTTAATGTACGTATATATGCATTAGGATTTCAACATGACCTTGGATGCAAAGACGATGAGATTTTAATTTCTTTTTACAAAGAAATTGCATCCATATAACTTTTTCCTGTCATTCTTCAACAAAAAAAGCACCAACAATAGATTAAATGCTAAATCCTTATGTTTCCGAATTTTTGGGCCAAACTGAGAGGTTTTTGGGAGAAAAATTGTGGTCCTTTAATATCCTGATGTCATATCATATGATTTAGTTACACTAATACATGTTTTTACCTTTTCAGTAATGCTGGTTATTTTCTTTTTGACTAATTCTTCTATAGTCTTA
>JAVLVB010000125.1:1539442-1562154 GCA_032876305.1 Orestias chungarensis | reverse complement strand
TATATATATATATATATATATATATATATATATATATATATATATATATATATATATATATATATATATTAACAAACTGTTTATAGATTGATGTATTGCACAGCACTGTGGTTTGTATTCTATGGATGTGTTTGCCAACCTGTCTGGTTTCAGGCAATACTTTCTGAACTGTAACAGCAATGAGTAGAAAGTTTAGATTCTTCATACCTCAGCCTGTCCAGATAAACAATCACAATCATTCTGTTTAGTGCAGGGAAGAGACAACAGAGCCTAAAAGCAATTTAACACCCAAATCTATTTTTTCCTTCTTCCTCACACACTTCTCCATCCAATCATTTACTGCCTCAGCGCCTTATGATTATCTACACCTATAACATCAGCGGTATCTGTGGGTGAGCTCTCTTCCCTTACTGGTACCTGCTTTCTTGCTCTGAGCACGTATATACATTTCAATCACCAGCAGCAGTGGAAAGTATGTGTGTTTGGTGGGGTGTTGGAGTCTGACTGAATCTGCCAGGTAATTTTCCCCTGAAATCTACCTAATTTACCCAGATTTTGGGGGGAAATAACTGCCATTGAATAAACAGGACTCACAGCTGAACAATTGCTGATTGAAGAATAAGAAAGATGCCATGGGAAGATACTATGACATCTGCCAGTGTCCTTTTGACCATATATTTTGACACTACAGGTTTGAATGTAGTTATTTATGAAAAAAAGAGTACACCATGATATGACAATGAAAACTCATGAACAAAAGCATGACAGTGAAGGTCAGTCTGACCGATTTACAGAGATAACAAGGATGTTCTCACACAATGGAAAAACATTTCTAAGTGGATTTTTCACTGCTTTGACCACACAAACCAATATCTTACATTCATTGTTTCCTCAAGTTATAAGCTCTTTTGATTTTTGGTGCACACAACAAATAATTAAATGAGAAGTATAGCCCAAGTGAGTTGTATGGAAATGTGTTATGTGTTCTCCTACATAACAATGAGAACAAGACAATACTCACAAGCAGGAGCAATCACAGGCCCCCCTTCAGTGATTTTTTTCTGTCCTCTGAGCCGTCAGCTACTGTCACAAGCCTTTATCTAGAGCTTGTCTGTAGCCACTGCTGTTTGGGGAGCGGTGATGTTTGCAGTTCAAGTTGGTCAAACGCGATGGAAGATGCGTCATGGGCGACATCTGAGATCTCCCTATAGTTTAACATCCTCAGGCTTGGCCCCTGGAAAATAGGCAACAAAAGAGAGAGACAGACATAGCAAGAGAATTGTGAGTAAGAATGGGCCTCCTCTTTCAAATACAATGAGAGGCATTGAAAAAAAAATGGAATGAGCAGGATAGCAGCTGGGAGGAGACGCTGCCATACTATAACAGCTACAGGGTCATTGTCAGCCCCATGAAGTGTGACGGATTTCTGTGTTTGTATTTCGACAGCTATCGGTGAAGATAAACACTGAGAGAGTCACTTCTTTGCATACATTAAGAACTGCTCCAGGCCCCGTTCACACCTCACTAAAACCACACCAAGGCAATATCACCCAACCTGAACTTGGATGAGCCTTGTAAGGTTTTTTGAAAGTTCTTGGACTGTACATCAAGATGCAATGTTCTCATCCAGATTGTACAAAACATTAGTTGGGGAAACCTTGGTGGTTCATTATTGTAGTTGCAGCATACCTGTGTTCGCCTTGGAGTAGTTTGGAAGAAGCAGCCAAGGTTATAAAATAAAAAATCACATGCTGGCAGTGGTCTAGTTAATGCATTGCAATGCTCTTGGCAGCACATCAGCAATGGCCACTGAATTCTTCTTGTACATTGGCTGCCACCAACTGAAAATGTCATCAAAAAACTAAAACTAACACTCCATAGTCTCCTCACCAACAAATAAACCACAATGTAGGGAAGCCCCTAGCACATACAGGTGATCGGGGTTCCCCTACATCCCGCTGTCATTAAACTGATAAAAATCCATATAGTGTTGACCGTTTAACACCATGGCAGGAGGTGATGGTGGAATTGCAGAAACCCTCCTGTATGTTGAAGAAAATTATGTAGCATTGTAAGAAATATCTTTGTTTGCCTGCGAAGCTTTGGAGGTTAGCATTCTGTTAGGATGTTGGTGACATTCCAGTACCCATCAATGTAAGCTAGATTAATATGCTTTAGATCTGCTGCGATCCATCATCGCATCATCCATCCTCAAGACCCCAGGGCATTTTTAAACTTGTGTGACGGGGTGTCAAACCGCAATGTCACAATCTATTGAGCCCATCAGTTACTATTATTTGGCTTTCTTGTATACGTATCCTCTGGTGTAGAGTTCAATTCAAACACATGTCCATTCGGAATAAGTGACACAAACACACCAGCTGCAGTGCACTCTTACTCCACCACAATTCCTCTGCATGACTCCCTCAGCCACCGCTCTCCATTATTGATGAGCCTCTATCTGTGGGCCACATCTGCCACTGTGCTGGCTGCTCTGGCTCGTGGGCAGCTGCTGTGGATGTGGAGGGGGACCAGCTGATGCCAACCGAGGAAAACTAAATGGGGCTGCATGCATTAACACCCTAATGGCAGGATGTCATCTCGTGCAGCGTGCCACATTTGTTACTGGCTTAATCTAAATTCAATTGGTTTGTCATCAAGGGGGAAAGTAATTACCTTCAAATCCATGGGGGAATGGCCTTTTATTTAGGTCCGGCTGAATTGTGGATACTCGACATAAGCAGCTTGATTTAAGCACGCTCTGCTGTCTCAAATCGGAGAAAAGGAAGAAACCATGTGGGGAATGATTGAAGAGAAGAGCAAGGAAAAACAACTTACAAGGTCACCTGTTAGGATATAAAAAATGTTTTATTTATCACAGTCTACAGCAATAGAAACACTCAAAGATGAAAATTTCTGCAATGTCAGCTGTTGTAAATGCATGAGGTATTACAGTGACTAGGTTAGCTGAAGAGATGCTAAGGAAGGTATCAAGACACCTGCTCCCCCTGCATGAAACGGAGGAATATAACTCCACCACCGTCATGTTTAAAAACATGTTTTTTGTAGTATCCCTATTACATCCCCATCTCAGCTGGGGCAATATCAGGGCAAATCTAGAATGGTTATTAAATCTTAACACAAGAGTAAGAAATATTTGAAATGAAGAAAAAAGGTAAGTACAAATACATAAAATCGTGGCGAAATGTCAGCAATAGATTCAATGTGAGAAACTCAGAGAATAAAAATGAGTGTATATATAAAAACAAAAGGATTAAGAAGTTTCCTGCAGCGCTTTCAATGTGAAGACAAAGTCCAACAAGAATAATCCTTTAATAAGGTGGAGCAAGAAACACAAACAGGCACAGGATCTTAGGCTCTATCCCTGTTGGGCACAGAGCTAAAATCCCCTATGTTTAGCTTTGGTTATTAAACCTAATGCAAGTTTTCTGCTTATTCATGTTATCAAATTAGCTTTTTACGATGACATAATAGCCAGTGGTTCGGTCACAGAATTTGCATTAGTTATTCATTAAATCCAAAAGCCTTTCAACACGTCTGTGTACTCGAAACAACAAGGTGTTAATGTACACCAATACTTTTTGTTGTTTTAGAGTGACAACAATATGAGATGTAAAATGCTGATTTCCACAAACTGTACATTTTCCTGTACGTTTTAAAATCTGCTGTGCTTCGAGTAAAAGGCAGATGTATTCGAAGCAAGGAAACCACAGACAGCAGAAGCGGGTTTTAACACTGTTCTGTCATGTTCTGGTTTTTGGCCAGACACCGTGCACGTAATCACACCAGAGCATGTGCGTGGGTGCATGCACACTTTCTAAAAAGTTCACATCGTGCAGGAGGCTGTGGTGTGTATTCCTGTATATTTTGTTTGTCCCTTTGGCTGACCATAACAGTCTGTTCATCTGACATTGACGGATGAATAGACGAAGTCTGAAAATAGAAGGCTGGCTAGAGGGAGCAGAACAGGGTAGGAAACCAGACATGATTGTGTTGGTATTGATTTACTTCAAACCTACCAGTAAGTTTTCTTTAGAAAAGAGATTTAGCTGTTCAACACTAGTTTTAAAAAGATTATTTTTCACATGGAAGCCATCTTGCAGAATAAAACCACAAATTACCCAAGGGTATAATCATAAATAAGCAAGGCTGCAACCATGTTTGGCTGACAGATTTACCTATTTTTTTCATTCAACTACAACTTACAGTGACTTACAAAAGTATTCAAGGTATGATGTACAGCTGGGCAATAAATGACAGCGATAGGTATGCTGTATATACAGTATATATATATTCTTGTGGATATACTTTTATACATAATTTTCCTTATTTACATAGACATATGACTAGTGGTCGACATAGACCTTAATTATACAGAGAAGAATAATAGCCAGTGGTAGTAGAATGTAGCTGGAATTGAGCCACCGAAAGTTAGGTTAACGAAGTAGCAGACATGTGCTAATGTTTGTGCAGCCTATTACTTTACGTAACAGGTATGATATCACAGAAAAAAAGGACGAAAATGAGTTCCCTGAAATAAGCGACGATGGAAGACACGGCAAATTACATAGTTGACAAGATGGACCAGAGCAATTCAAGTCAGTTAAAAAAAAAACAATATTGTGCACTGCAATTTATCATGAGGACGTCTTCCAAAAAAGTAAGGAACACCATCTGTTCTACCACCTGAGTAAGTACCACCCTTGGGGGCATGCAATGCTAAAACTTTACAAACCTACATGAATGCAAGCACTAAGACTCCCCAAAAGCTATACAAAATGAGAGATTCTGCAAAAAAGTATTTTATTTATTGGACACTAATGAATCAATATGTCATTTTTTTTCTATTTTCCAGTAATGCTTAAATATTTGATTATAAAATGCATTTCTGTTATTGTGATTTATTGGCATCGACTCAAATTTATAAAAAATTTAATTGTAATGTTGTTTCCACATTGCCCAGTCATAATATAATAGTCAGGACAGTGCAGCAAGAAAAATCTATAAATAGCTGCCAAACAAGTGAGACAAAGTGTAAAGGTAAACTTCCCTTAGGGATCTTATATATAGCAATTTAGTTTTATCCTGAAAAGCCTGTTTCCTCTTCTAATGGCAAACTAGCAATGTGCCTGAGACGGTATGATTTTGAATCTCACCAACTCTACATCAGGAGTTGTATTTTAAGCATATGTCTAAACTTGTACTGAATGATTGACTGCTTTGTATAAATTGTACAGCTTCAAAATAATTAAATTATGTCAATGCCACCAACTGACAAGGTGTAAACTTAGAAATGAGAGCAGCATGACTTGGCAAGAAAAAAAACATGAATCATGAACGGTCTTCTCCTTAAAATGATGAGGCAGCATCGGATAAAGCCCAAGATAATTGATCTGAGCTGGGTGGCCTTTTCCATTCTAAGGACATCTGTCATGGTAGAGAAAATTGCCCGGTTTTCCATGAAAGGGAATTCAGCAATGCCTCTTCAGTACGGCTCTATGATTAATTCAAGAATGTCACCCAGTGGGTAAATACTCCTTTATTCTCGTATCGTGGTCAATATTAATAATGTATGCCCGGGTCTAAGTTCAACATCCTTCTTGGCAAAGTTCTACATGGAAAGCTTTCACCAGCTGCGTATGGCTGTCAACACATCCCTTCTTTCGCACTCTCATTTCATTTCATCCTCGCCACTCTGTCTCTCTTCCCCCTCGACTGCTCCTGGCTCCAACACATAACCCTGATGGGAAGATGTGGCCCATCAGCAGTAATTGGAGGATTTGTGGTGGCTGAATTTCTCCTGCAGGAAGCTGCGGCGTGATCGATCCGGCGAATCCTAGAGGTGGTTAGGCAGTCTACAGACCCCCACAGCCCCATGACAGTTCAATGGAGCTCATGCCACAGAGCGCAGGATATCCGTTTACAAGAACAATCATCAAACGCAGGTCACCCTTGAGCCCTTGGAGCTCCCAGCTATCCAGTTAAATCATAATTACCCATTTAGTCCATTATCATCCGGGAAGAGGCACACTGAATTTAATGTTAGCATTTCATTATACTCACATTAAAGAATAAAGGGAATGTCAGAGGCTTAATGGCAATGATGTGATATAATTATCTCCAAGGTGATTTATTTGAAAGATTTCACAACGATAATCTCCTGACACCCTCATACGTTCTGCGAGATACACAACCTAATTGCACTGTGTGTTCGATGGCGAAATGAAGTAGCATGAGATGTGACTGATGGGTGTAGTAAAGGCCTCATGCAGCCAGGATGATTTGCATATTTGTGACAGTAGACAGGCTTCTGTCTTCTCATCCGAGCTTCGTAGAGCAGCCTGTGTTATTGTCCTCCTGTTTTCGTTCTCTTTTTTTGTGTTTTTGTCTCAGGACCAAAACCGTACTAAAATGAGCTTAGACTGGTCGCTGGTTGCCACGGCAACACAAGGCAGTTGGGAGTAGTTCTGTTTAAAAATTGTCCTGGCAAAGGTTAAATCCGAAGAAAAATGTATTTATATACCGGTGGTGTATTACCATTTATCACTGTGGGGACTCCTGATATTTACTATATGTGATGCTTAACAATCCTAAAAAAGGCAGATATAATTCATTGAGAAAATGCAACAGAGAGGCGCTACCAAAACAGGAAACTTCATGGACCAAGAACCAGTACATCAAGTCTTTCAAAAATGTGTTCTTAATCTGTAATCTTTCTTCTGTTTACTTTATAAGTGTTCCTGAGTGGTCTATACCTACTTAACCTTGGAGGGTTAGGGATAGCTGGAGTATGTCCAACTGTCATTTGACAAGATGCAGGGTACATCATTGACAGGTCACCAGTCAATCACAACACATAAACACACTGGACAAAACATTCACTACGCCTAGGGACAATTTCCAATTCACCTAACAGTCGTGTTTTTTAAGGTATGTGGAGGGATAGAGTCAGATTAGCTGGAGACATCCAGCACATGCAGAGGGAGAATATACAAACTCTAGGCACAAATTATCCAGCTGGGATTTAAACCCAGAACTTTCTTGCTTCAAGATGTTACAAGCTCCGCCACTGTGCACCCCAACAGCTAATCTTCCCTTAAATAGTTAAGGTCATAAACAAGCACAAATATGCTGATGAAGTTAAAAACCGTACCAGAAGAACTTATGTTGAGACCCCTTCGGACTGGGGGGATAGCAAAAGGTCAGAGGAAAGTCTTGAATTTAAAGGTAATCCCCAGCAAAATAACCTTGCTGTCCACCATTGCCAAATACATACACACAGATGCTAAAGTTACACGATTTCTGAAGTATGCTGTTCCATGTTAGGACATTTTTTATCCTGAGCAGGAGATGCACAAGAATAACAGCAGAAGCTTGAAGTCACCTGCTCCTCGGGGGTTTACATACGTAATAGCTGGTGGCTGTTTTCCCAAGGAGAATAGCACTACTTCGCAGTCTGTATTGAATGCCAGTAGGTGGCAATTCTGTTTTTGGCATTTGTTTTTTAAACAAATATATATTGCTTTGGGTGAGCCGACAACATTTAAACCAGCAAACTGTTGGATCTGTCAATAACGTCTGTCCAAAGCTGAATTCAGTACATACCCCTTGTGCAGTGCTTTGTCCTTGGAGTGACTATGAAAGACTAGTGCTGATATTTGGAGCGCAATTACGCTATTAGTGCATTCACTGCCAAGTGAGGCAACCATAACCTTTCTTTAGATGCCTTTCATCTTTGGAGCTGTCACTCAACTTTCCAGGGTCATTTTCAGCTTGTATGATAGCTCAAATGATTCCATGGCGATTGTTGTGCTGTTGGTTTGCTCCTGGAGGCTCATTCCATCATGTCTAATTTACAGCAATGCAATAGTATAAATGGATATCAAATAAGCTGTCAATGCCAGACACTTTAGGAAACTTTAAAGAGGATAGGATGCGCTAGGACTATAGAATTCACGGGCTAAATGATTAACAGTAGTGGTTGCATAAAGAAAAGTACAAACAGACTGAAGCCTTTAACCAACAGCAGGGTTTTGTGTGTAGACAGTCATCAAAGAGAGATCATTGAGGAGGCTGTGTATTCTTACTCTTAGATTTATGTTAATTTTCAATCAACTAACCCCCTTTGACTTTCCGTGACACAACTAACATGTTTCACACAATCACATATATTAGCAGGTGACCTTGGTTTTCAAATCATCACACAGATGTGTGAAACATTTACATTTATACGGCCAATTCGAGAAAAGGAATAATTTGGACGGTATTTCATAATGTTTGTAAAGAAAGCAAGTTTTGCGATGTGATTTACACTGATTTATAAAGTGATCATATATCTATTTTTAGTATATCTTTAAGAAATGTATTTGTTATCTATATAGGGAGCCTTAATTAAAAGTGGTACCAAAAATGATTATGCCACAATAAATAAAAAATTCATGATTTAATGTCCTGTTTATGAGAAACCACACAAAGATGCAAAGTACCTGAATTTTCTCCAACTGTCTATCGTAAACGTGTCTCTCCTCCTCTATATGTTGCGGAAGGATTTAGATGACTGAAAGGATTGCACACTTTTTCTTTAATTGGAAGAAAACAAACATTTGAATGTCAGCCAAGGATTTCAGAACATGACCAAACAATGAGGAGAAATAGAGATAATAAAATGGAACAATTTCATGATTAGACATCTGCTGTGTTGGGGGGCAGTGAATTCCTTAGAAGCAATGTTTCACTCCGATCGTGTCTCATGTTACCTCCATGTTTTCCACCAACTGTGCACTGACAGCCTTAAACAAGGCCGCGGCTACTGGTGCAGTCAGGCAAACAATAAGAAAATCCCTTCAACATGCTCTCACAGTTGAATTCTGTGCAAGCTGCAATTATATCACCCCTTGACAACCTTAAAAGGTAATACTGTTCCTTGGATCTCTTAAGAACAGAGCCACATGGTTCATCATCTTTGTTGTCATAATTACAGCAGCTTTATCTATCTATCTATCTATCTATCTATCTATCTATCTATCTATCTATCTATCTATCTATCTATCTATCTATCTATCTATCTATCTATCTATCTATCTATCTATCTATCTATCTATCTATCTATCTATCTATCTATCTATCCTCTTAAAAATAGTTGCTTCCCTGTATATTTCTGATAAGATGATTGTACTGACAGGTCAGATCAGAGCACAGATGATGAAGCAGAGTCCTGCATCTGCGATCAGCAGCCCGAACAAAGTACTGTCTGATTTACATAGCCCTATTTTTGCATTTGATGAGTGAAATGTGAACTCTGCCTTCCCATTAGCACAATGCTTCCTACTTAGTCACATCTAAGCGGTGTCAACTCTGGTCACCATGGAGGGTGTCATAAAAGCAAATTGAAGCAGTTCCTCTTTGATGCACCTGTACGGTCACTTAGAGTATGACGTCTATTCTCTCTGTTTACTGAAGATCAGGGGAAACAAAATGCTCTGCAGAACGAATGTGTCTGAATCCATACGGGTACATTTAAGGCCACCATACAGTCAATTTATCTGCAGAACCGCAGGAGGCTGATGCGTTTATTTCAAAATGAGGACTTTTTTAAATGTAGCGTTGAGCTCATTTTGCAGTCCCCTGAGGTTCTATTAGCTGAAAGCTATAGAAAGCTCTCCGCAAATATGTCAAATGGATTTGTTAATTTCATTGCTTTTCTAGGCCTCTGCTTAGGGCATTAACATTAAGGTTTTTTGTCATTCGGCATATCCCTGGACTGTGAGTTATTAAACCTTTGCTCAAAGTGATCAAGGTGACAGGCCATGATTTAGACTTGAAAAGAACTCTCCTCCGATACATTTCTGTAAAAGCCTGCTTGTAAAAATGAATTTGTATCAGAGTCTTTGTTCCTTCGACTTAATAGCTGCCAAAGGGTTGATTTGCCAGCTTGGTATAAGAGAAGCCCCACCCTCCGTCTAAACTACAGGTTGGGTTTTCCTCTAATAAGGAAGACTCTCTTCTAACTGCCTCTCCTAAAAAGGGTCTTGTGAAACAGCTGCTTTAATGAAGAGAGAGACAACCCGAGCTGGCAGAGCACAATAAAAACCTTGAAGTTGGAGGTGTGCTAAAATTGCTTACCACAAAAATGAACTTCGTTGAATTATTTCGAAGGTCCAGAATTCATTGGGAAACAGCCGATGCTGGATGAGATAAATCTTCTTATCTGCATATTTTGCAGCACAGATTAATTGCAGGACACATTCCAAGTCTGATTATCAGCAGAATCTAATTACATCTCAGCTGTGCACTTCAGGTGCCTGTCTCGCTTTAATAATGAAGGTATATCTGCCAAGGATGTTCGTTTTCTTTTGGCTATAAACATTAAATAAACAAGCACACAGGGCATTTGTGTGTGCATGCATATGTACAAGTCTGCTACAACAATGTGGAGCTTCCATGGCTAATTGATGTCAAAATAATTGCTGTTTAGGAACCAATTTGTCAAGCTTAGAGTGGATGTTCACTAGGGCATTGTTCTCTCTTGTGGAATACTTGTTTAAGGCAAAAAAGGCAGCTTCCTGAAGTGAGTCATGGTGTTTGTCTTATTTAACAAGACCTTCAATTTTTCACAGCGTTATCACACATAAACTTACATCTGTTAGGGAACCTTACATTAAATTCAGGTTCATGAAGGTCTGGTCTGTAATATCTGTCCAGCATTTACTCCATGGGAAAGGTATACAGATCCCTTAAAAACAGTTGCCTATTCTACTGCATATTGAGTTTTGTCTCACATCAGACTTGACCATTCTGAAAGCTTCTTGTTTAATCTTTACATTGCTGTAATTTGCGTACTTCCAAAGCATTTGCAACTTGTACAAGGAATTTAAAAACAGTTCTTTTAAATTCCTTGAACAAGTTGCAAATACTTTGATACATCCAAAAACTCTAGTAATTTACAATTCTTTCCTGTTTCCTAAATTTTTATTTGCTGATCTCCTGTAGTTTAAAATTGTTTATAAGAACTTTTAAACAGTCTCATCCCCTAAATATTTATGTAACATTAGTTTACTGCATAACTCTTCACATGCAAAATGGTTATACTAGAAGTCATATGTCAAGAGTATTTCTATATACTTTTGTTAAAGTTTTTTCTAAATCTGTACAGAATTTTTAAACTGCCCTCAAGTGAATCTTGAGTTTCTCCAATGAAGATAAATGTAAGAAGCATTATATCAATGAATGATCAATGGGTTTGCTGAGAAAGCTCAAAGGTACATCTCATAAACCTTTTACTTGCAGGTCTGTAGTGCGTGTAGCAGGACCGCGACACAAAATCACTTTTCTAACAATGCAACGACAAGGAAGAGGTACAGGAGAAAGGATGCATAGCACAGTAGTTGGCAGGAAAAAATAAAAGAAAGGCAGATGAAACAGAGGACATAAGCAGGTTCCGTATGAGATTAGAGCAACCCTTATAAGCTAAGTAATCAATCATAAATTCATAATGTTGGCACACAAAAAGCAGAGGACGGATGAAAAGCGCAGCCAAATGTTAGAAGAACAAATCTCCTCAAACAATCAAGCTTTTCGTTGACAGAAGATATATATAAACCACAGTAACAGCCTGCCCTCTATTATAACATACTACTTGTACTTTCTCAGTATGTCACACACTATTCAAACATTCAATAACATATACAGTACCAGTTGTTCATAGTTAGCTGTTTTCCTTACTTACTTTACTGTGTAACTTTTTGTTGTTTGCTGTTGACCTGAACTCTTTTCAATAAGAGAGTTATAATCTGAACGGGATTCTATCTGCTTCAATAAATGTTGAACATTATTTCAAAAAAATTGTATTATACAGTAGTATAAAGGAAGTATATTTTATACATTGACATCTCTTCTAACTTGATTTTGTGTTTCGCATTACAACATATTTTTTTCCAAATAGAACTACAAGACAATGTCAAAAAGGTGGCTGTATGCATTCTATGTAAATGTACCTAAACTGAAAATGTCCATATTTCATATAACTCATTGTGTGTCCTCTGGATATGGTGTGTTATGGAATTGAAAGTAAATGAAAATCCTCACAACTTCATCTACAGAGATGAGGCTGGCCTAACCTTCTGAGAAATGGAAGGTCACAGAGCTGCAGTTGATGTGCCAGGAAGGGAACATAACCAGGAATACTGCTATCTAAGAGAATGGTTTACATATAACCTGTATTGGACCATCTGTAACTTAAGTGTTTGCTGTAAGATAAATAGTCTTCTGAAAGAAAATGACACAGTCAAGGCTGGAAAACTATCATGTAAAGTAATTCTTCATTAACAGCCAATCGGTGAAGATTGAGTCTTTTCAAAAATGTAACATAAGGTTTAATACCTGCTTTAACAGATACACTTACAATTGTTCCCTTATTTTAGGATAATACGCTCAGCTTGCCTTTGAGTCTACTTTTCTCTAATGACAAGTAGAGAAAAAAAGCCAAAAGTTGCAATAAACATAAAAAATAACAACAAAATATATAAAAATACAACACATTAGATCAAGCACTTGTATCCCAGAAGATCACAGATTCTCAAAAAATAATATTTCAACCAGAATGTTTTAGCTGTTTTATCTTTGATACTGCAATTTTGGCAGAGGAAAGCAAAGAATATATAAAAGTTACAAAACTGCTTACCCTTCAGCGACAGCATCATATAAAATGCTCTCAGAGTTTCTTGATGATTCCAAGATTAGTCTACTTGTGGAATGAAAAAACACCAGAGGTCGTATCAAAAATGCTGTGTTAACGATAATGCTGAATCCAAATAATCTATTTTAAACTAAACTGAGTCAGGTAATACAATTTATTAAAACTGAGTACATTTCCAAAATCCAATACATTCCTGAGTGAAGCTGTTTCGAGCACTGAACAGGAAGTGCGATTAAACAGCGCCGTCTCTGTGAACAAAGCTAAACTTGCATAGAGGGCAATATATTCCCCGTAATTATTAACCACATTGCACTCAGCAAAAAAAAATCTGATAACATGTGCAAACATCAATCTACACAGCATTTGTCAATTTATCTTAATTAGCAATATCTTTTTACCTCGGACTTTACGTAGGTAGTTTTAACATTTTATGCATATGTTTAATTTAGGACATGGTAAATGAATGCTTAAAAGGAAAATCAAAAAGTCAGCTTGCAATTAAGTTAACACAAAGTGTGTAGGTTTTTTTATGTGTGAGAGAGGGCAAATCCTTGCATGTGGGAAACCAAGACAGAGCGAGAAAGCGGAAGCACTTCTGTGAATGGACACAGTTGATTAGTTTCATTTTTTTTTTTTTTTTTATCAAACTAATCAGCTCATTAGAAAGAAAGTTCTAAGCCTTTAAAGTTCCTGTCACATCAATCAGAGGTTTTAAAAGGACAGTGGGTCAAATGTAGTGTCAGAAAAACTGGCAGGAATAGGAATTTCTTTTTTACTTTGAATCTCTGTTGTTTCATCAGTCATGTCCTTTTAATCTCTGAGTGCTTCTCGCCACCTGATGGAAAACTGAATTAGCAGAATTACTTAAATAAAAATAGCTATAACTATCAAGTCTATCCTACACCACAACAACCATAACCATTTGACAAAGCAAACGTGTTTCAACAAAATGCTTTACAAACACAACACCAACCCCCTTCACTGTAAGTGTTCAGAGAGTATCAACCCTGTTTCCTTAGATGTCAGCATTGCTCAAATAACCTCAAGATCTCTTTTCCCACACACAAATGTTACTAAGGAAGAGCTTACCCTCAACAGCAAAAAAATTGTAATGGAATGATATTTGAAGCATTTCTGATGGGGGGTAAAGTTACATTGGTTTTGAGCAAAAAAGCTACATGGAATGCCTTAATCACTAGCAAAAGAGAGTAAGGAAGTACTTAATAGCACATGAACAAGCTTGTAAAAAAATCTGAACTATTTTATAGTAGTGTATGGCAGGGTGTACACAAGTATCTTTAAAGCGCGTCTGTGTAGTTACTGCTTCACAAAGAAAGTACAGCAATAAACTGAGATTCAGCATAGCTATTTCTTTGCATTAATCTTTTTTTAAATGTTACTTAAATATTAAGAATGCAAAATGTTTGAAACGGAGATTTACTTGCGGTTACCTTCGAAAAACAAAAATGCAACGGTTACCACTGATCAGCTTCCCAGGTGCTCAGCATCAGGACCTCCACCTTGTACATTTTTCCTTTGGGTTTAGGACAGGAATTAATTTTATTCCACTGCAATATAAAATAAAAAATTTCAGTTATTTTCTGACAAATCATCATGACCGCACCACAAGCACGATCATAAATCCTGCAATGTTGTCAGAGGCTAACAGGATTTGCTACTCCAGGTTTAGAGCATTCCACTTTGCGATCTCTGATAAACTAACTAGATTTGACTGGTATCGTCACGTCAATTATCATTTTTTTAAATATAAATGAATAAAACAAATCTCAGGTGGATTTCTTTATGACTTTTGTTGTTGTTGATGTTCCCACCGCCATCCAGCATCAATAATCATCCACCCTTCCAGATAATGACCTGAAATAAGACTCACATCGAAGTCCTGAACCCCTAGTCCTCAGACATTACTACTCACATCATCAGTACCAATACCCGCTTCAGTCCCCATGGTAGGAGTGATGACTGGCTAGTAAACAAGCCTGATAGAATCTACAAATTAATGGGGTGATGTCAAAGCAAGAAATAAATGGTGAGGTGGACAAACGTCCTAATAAAGGCCCATCAGCACTCCATGCCATACTGCGCTGATGCATTCATGCCAAATGAGCCCTGATCAAGTTAAGAGGAATGAACTTTACTGTACAAAATCATACTGCTGTATTCATAAACCTTTGACATTTTGGTTTTCATTAGCTGTAAGGCAAAATCCTCCCATTTAAAAAAAAATTGTCCCAATGCATTTGTACGGCAAATTGCTATCACCATTTTAATGGAAATAGTCAAGCATTTTCAATTCCTGAAGATGTTAAACTTATTTAAAACAGCTAAAAAAGCGCATTCATGGCATTGGACACAACAGACGCGTACTTACATACTGAAAAGACAAAAGAGACAGATGTTCACGGTCTCTCCAGACTTGCTAAAAAGTCTGAATGATGGATGCTGGAGCTGAATGGTGCTTTATGTCTCTTGTTTTAGCTTTGAGTGTATATTTTACCGACTGACAAGACAAGATTTAAACTCTCCAGCTATCAAGGCATACTCTTACTGACAGGACAAATAGTAGCTGCTAATTCACCACAGTAAGCAGCCCTCTGAAAGGATAAGGATATATATGAAACTATAAAGTTTGACTGATGGGTGAAAAGTGGCTCCTCTGCAGTTCAGATCCCTCACCATGTACATGCAGTATAACTGAGTAAGATATTGAAGACAGATGGTCGTTTTTCAAAGGGCTTTTCAAGGTTCTCTTTTAAGATGTGCGCATTCCCTTATCCCTGCTGTTAATGCATTGTTTGTCGTCTCTGGCCTGCAACCTTAACTGATTTCCAGCTTCTGGATAACATGAGCATGCCCTCACAGTTTTACATGCAAGGCGTCATTTCTGTTGACACGTTTTCGTAGCGTCCTTTAGCCAACTCTGTCTGCGCACATTTTAAAATACCCATTTGGATCCTACAGGGCATGGTCCACAGTAGACAAAGCAATTTATCATGGCGTTCACTGATCACGACAAAACAGTAAGTGCTTTTTTATAAGCTGTGAGGCAAAGTTAGCGGCCAAAGCAGGAAATATAGCTTTAACATGAGCACCTTTTCACTCTAGCTGAGGCTTTCTCCAGTGTTCCTAGCCTTTCCACGCAGCAGAAAAGGTACTGGTGCTCATTTTTCACAAAGGCCACCAGACTCCAACACGTTGTCTGGTTTTGATGAATAGCATAAGACTCTCTTCTTTACTCTGCCATCCATCAGCTGCTGTGGATGTACAGGATCAAAGACAGGCAACTCTTGCCAGGAAGCTCCACAATTCCAAAAAGGGTTCTGACACCCGACGCTGAACTCAGTGTGTCTGCAGGTTGAGTTCTGGCTGAATTGGATTAAGCGTTTTTTGTTTGGTTTTTTTTGTCTTCTGCTTTTTTGTTTTGTTGTTTTTTCTTACTTTACCGATAATGGGTTTGAACTGAAGCCACATTACCACTAGATCTTTTTGTGTGGGCATTCTGTGAAGAAATACACCATTTTTTTATTCTATGAAGTTACAATAACAAACTTCAGTCTGTTTCTTGGGGATTGCATGTGGCAGTTATAAAATAGTGGGTAATTGAAAAATGAAATGATAAGGATGCATTGATTTCTTGGTAACTCTACAGGAGTTTCAGTCACCCATGGCGCTGTTGGGAGAATAAACTCAAATTCTGGCCATTTTGAAAGAGCTGGATAGCTGAACGAAAGACGCTCCATTATTAGGAATATAGCAAAAGTGGAAAAATGGGCTCAGTGTAGATTGGCCCATTTTTTTGTATCTTTTTACTTGGAATAAACACCCCAGATCACTCCAAACATACTACAACCACTGTGAAACAAGTGGGGGGCAGAATCATGCTGGGAGCATGCTTTTTTTAAGCCATGATCAGAGTTGATGAGTGACTAAAAGGACAGAAATACAAGGCACTTTCTGAAGTAAGGCTGCATGAGACTTGCATGGGGGGTAAATTTTATTTTTAGTAAGAAAATTACCAAAAACATATGGTCAGAGGTAAAATGGAAATGTTAAGAAAGATGTCATTCATGTGTCCATCTTTCTATCTATCTATCTATCTAATAATCTGCTGTTTAAAAACTAATGTTCACAAATACATACAGTGTCTGTCAGCTTGAACTACTGTAACGGGAAATGGGCAAAGATTGTATTCTCTAGATGATCTCTCAACATCCCTCTAAGCTGGATAAAACAAACAAATTACCTGGTGCTGCAATTAAAGCAAAAGCCTGACATAGACTGAGTAAGGGGGGTAAAAACTGAATACAGCAGTTTAAATTGTTAATTTTAAAGCATATATATATTAAAAAAAAATTACTATACACATTTATGATACATAAACATTCTATAAAAACGTTCACGACATTACACACTTTGAATATAATACTAGTGTATGGTCTTGTAGCAGACATTTACCACTATGTTTTAGTATGGAATACCAGAATTTATACAGCGGATTTGTAATTTGCTACTTTAAACTAGGACAGGCTCACACCGGTGTGAGTTCATGAATTAATGTCACGAGGTTTACAAATCTCAACACAAAAAGCAATGGTACTGGACCCTTTTTAAGCTCTGCTTGATGCACTTTTCTCACCAGATGCATAGAAGACATTTCATTTATGCCCAGTACAAAAGGCTCTGAGAGCGTTTCACTTCTGTATATATAATGTGAAAGCCCTGTAATTTTATTATTTTGTTCAGTCTGCATCAGCTTCCCACACATGTTGTGTTTTCAGCAGCATTGATTATCACAAGGAAGTGTCACTCAATTGTCTATAAAGGCAGCAGCGGCCCCTCAGATGAGATGGCAAATAAAGAAAATCAACACACCCAAGCTGTCAGTTCTCGTCCCCAAATGAAAAAAAACTTTGACAGCTTTCATTTGGGTTTCTCAGGCTTTGCACAAAATGTCTTAAGTTTAGAACTGCCTTGTCCTTTGTATTCAGGTAGACTATCCCATTGAGTCCTTTACAAAAATAAAGGCATATAGCACAAAGTCACCATGTGGACTCTATTTCCCTACTATTTTAACACCACTATGTCAGAACAATTTGGTAGTCTGAGAACTTTTTTTAATAGGAACAGTCATTAAGGTTGCAATTTTCTCTGTTGCAACTGGATCAGTGGGAGGCGGCCTTTCAAAGCACACCAACATTATGGAAGAGTATTTACATGAAGCATGAAAACTTCAGTGCAGAAGTTATACTGATATAAATTATTTTATCTTGTTCAATCTGCCGGATATCTGGGTATAGAAATTATCATAGCTTGACTAATGTGGTGAATGGAAAATATGGTTGTTCACATTCCATGCTCCGATTTATTGATAGCTCTTGTGAACTCGCCCGAAGAGAATAAACATGGATGAACAAAACATGATAAAAGCACTTGCATTACAGCATTTGTTTTGTATATCTCTGTTACCCTGGAATAAACTGGCAACCAGTTTAAGGTGTACTTCTTTCCAATATTAGCCCCACTGTAACACCATTGATAAAGGCAGTGTGGCAACTGGATGAGTGATTAAAGCAACACCAAAGACGTTTTGGTCGATTTTGGCAGCTACTGTGGACAAAGGCGTTAGTGCTTGGCCTCCCATGAGGAACAGCCCACTGCATAGTAAAATCTTTGCCTACCTGTCTTCTGCAGTTGGATTGAAGTACATTTCTGTTTCCAGTGGCTGTGTGAAGGATGAATAGTGATCAGGTTATAAATATAATTGTCGCAAAACCATGTCATATGATGATGTTTACAATAAGGAACGGGGGGAAGCGACGTATGCCATGATGCATTCAGCACATTTGTAGATGCTTTGTGTGGCAGGGTTCCTGCCACCCTCCTCGAAGTTGCTTAGTACAGGTTAAAGCGATACGGACTCCCTCTGGCAAAGACAGTGGTGTCATTCAACAAGCTGTAAGTCGACGTATAATCATAAAAGTTATGAAAATATTTTATGAAGGTTGAAAATTTACTTAGTGTTGCTTTAAGAAGGTTACACTTTGTATTCACATTTGCCAATGTGGCTTGTCTTAGCATTTTTCTCTCAAGGCATTCTAACTTAGCTCTAAAAAGTAATGAGTTGGACCAAGTTTAGTTTCTTTCTTTTTAATCTAACATAGCAAAAGAAGTATGCATTGAACTCCCCTATCTTTATAAAATGTTTGGTGAAACTGAATAATGTCTGTAAGAAATAAAGCAATAGCGTACAAGCAGTGATGAACACAATAGAGATAATAGCAAATAGACCTTGAAGCA
The DNA here is from genome assembly GCA_032876305.1 of Orestias chungarensis. Taxonomy (NCBI): domain Eukaryota; kingdom Metazoa; phylum Chordata; class Actinopteri; order Cyprinodontiformes; family Cyprinodontidae; genus Orestias; species Orestias chungarensis. Next base: position 1,543,124 of record JAVLVB010000125.1, on the reverse strand, counting down.
GCATCAGTCAAAAAATACAGTTGCCACTTAATGCTTAAGAGATTATTCTCAATTTTCAGTAATCCTTTCCCTTTTGCCAACAATAACGCATCGTTTTAAAATGACAGCCGTCCTCTAACTATTCTGTAGCACATTTGAAAAAAGTTAAATTAACTCAGCAACATACCAGTTTAGTTGTTCTGCAAAACAGAAACAAAAACAAATGTAGGTTAAAATCATGACAAGTGTCCCTCCAACATTACGAAGATATTCATCCTTGCCCTGCTGTCTGACACTTGACTAATTTTCTAGGTTGAACACCCAAACCGATTGTGTCAAACCAACTCAGTGCGATATCTCTTTATATATATATAGGTAGAAAAGCATTGTTTTTAACTCAGCAGTTTTTTTTTTGTTAGTTTTTTTGTGCAAAATGAGCTTTTCTCTGTGCCTCTTTGCACCTCTATGCAAAAAACCTGTTTCCGTACAAATTTCATGAAAACATTCCTCATTAAATTCTTTAATTTCTCCTGCGATAATGAACTTGATCACCTTCAAGGTGAATCGGTGTTGAAATATTTCCAAGTAAATTCTTTTTTGGCCTTATTTCCAGTGCTACATACCTGCTTATAAGGCCCAAATACATTTTTCAAATATTTTAAGTATGCAGTGACTTGTATTAAGAGAGTAGGGATAAACGTTTCATTTTTAAACAAAAATACACTTTTTTTCATTTTTTATTGAGTGATTGTTCTGGTCTTATAACTACATAACAACAGTCTAATAATTATTAGTATACTGAGCTACAAGTTAGTGTTTTTTGACAATTGTGAAAAATCAATACATTTGAATAATTGTATTTTCAGTTTTTTTGGTGTATGTGGGAGAAATATAAATTACATACACATTTCATGAATCTTCCTGTGTGTAAAAAGATAAAACAAAACAAGCCCTTATGTGTTCTGCAGATTGCAGCACCTGCAGAAATCCTCACACAACCCAGAATTCTCATAGGAACAAAGAAACTCATTCAGAGAGATGCTGAGTATCCAGGTTCATGTTGCATCAATCTACCACCTTTAGGAAATGTGTGAATGCGGTGAAATATGCAATCTCATCCAACAGACACCAAGCATGGCATACCCTTCATAAAATAATTATATAAAAAAAAGATAAATTAGTTTTCCTCACCTTGTTATTGTGAATCCGTTGCAGCACAGATTTACTGCAGGAGCCACTTAATTTACAAATTGAGATGCGTAAGCCTTCTTTTGGATTTCATGCATGTGCAATTACCTATAAATCTTTTGACAAATTGCCTTTTACTCTCTGATTGCTCTGTCTACCAGATGAGACAGCAGAATGGAATCTGTCCATCATGAAATGGCATTAACCTCCCACATACTGGAGGTTCAGCTGTAGATAAGCCTTCTATCAGGATGGGTCCTCTCTTCCCCTGCTCTCTTTCTGTCCCCCACCTACGGCCTGGCCACGTCCACCATTCCTCTGTATTTCAGTCCAATTAACATTAATAGAGTCTGGACGTCCAGTTTGGTCTTCCTGCCAGTCTGCCACCCGCTTTAGCCCCATCTCCTAAAAAATCAAGCGATGTTGCAATTATGTTATCCCCAACTGGCGTCAGAGGAGCCTGTGTCAAGATGGTACCCTGTCAGAAAACACCTGTGTGTTCACTCTGACCTCCAACCAAAGGCGTAGCTCCAAGGCCGACGCCGTGGCTCAAATTAACCTTGGTGTCTCTCAGAACACAGTTTAATTGAGGAGATGAATAGGGAAGAGGACCATTGCCTGGAAAGAATAAAATAAAAAAATCTACAGGTTTAGGTGGTCTTAAGAAGCAGGTTGCGCTCAAAAGAATAAAGACATCATGGGTGGATTCTCTTCACCTTGAGCTGTAACTTACGGTAAACAGATTTTAGATAACGTGTTTTATTCATTCAGTTGTGAAAAAACCCCTACTGCATTTGTATTAAGATGAACATCATCTTTTTTCTCCCCCTCTTTAACATCAATAGGGATTGTGAAGGATGTGAATCTTCCCCCGCCGTTTGTGTCACAGCGTGCGTGGACTCAGTCTCGGCCTGGCGGTTTCAAAACGCCTATTAGCTTTTATTGTCTTGATTAGGATGTAGATGTGCATTTTGCAGGCCTGCTGTCGATTGTCTTATCAGTTATTATTTTTGTGCAGTTCGTTAGGGGTGGTTGCTATGTCATAAAAAACAACTGATTGATTAACAAAAGTGGTTATTATAAAATGAGAACGTGCCATTAATTTTATTTGTATTTTATTATATATATATATATATATATATATATATATATATATTTTCATTTTACGTTATTTTTTGCTCTGCTCAGATTAAGGTTTAAGAGATTTTTTTTTTTTTTGTTTGCCTTAAATTCAAAATCTTGTATACAACTAACCAAGCTGATTGTGCAATATTGTGGCAGCAACCTGCAGAGGGAAAGCTTTCTTCTTTAATCAAGAACAGGGAAGCTATTCAGGGTTAATGGAAAGCTGCAAAAGGATGCGACTCGAAAGGGAGGTTTACCTTCAGAAGAATGCCAGCAACAACAATGTTTAACCTGGGCAACAACAAAAAAACGGTTTAGGCCAAAGCCTCAACCTTTCAGATCAGTCTCTAAAGTCCTATGAGGAATGCACCGCCAGCTTTACCAAATTTAGTTGATCAGCTAGGTTGACAAGCAGGTTATTGTTAAATGTCTCCTCTGGTGACAATTTAATGACAATAATTACAAGCTTGTGATTTTGATGTAGCCGGGTGGTAAATTTTGGTTGAATAAGTATACTGTTTCAAAGCGTTGGTTTTCTTTTATATTAAGGTAGCAATGCTATTGAATCCTTCTGGTTCGGTGATGTAATTTTATTTGTTTCTTCACATTTAAATATGTTCAGGTTTTTTTCTCGGGTGCTGCGCATTTTGACCACCAGCGAGCAGTGTTTAAAGGGGATTACGGTTTGCCAAGACTGGGGAGTGAATGGATTTTGTTTTCTTCCTGTGTTGTGTTCTGAACCCGGATGTGAGTTGTACGTGTTTTAGCGGCGGGAGATAGTTTTGGCAGAAAATCGGTAAATATATACATCACTTGTTTAAAATATGTTGTTACATTCTCATTTATGTGATAAGAAGTCAGTATTTTAATAAGATGGTGTATTTCTGAAACGGATGGTTCAGGGAACCTATATGTGCGGTGTCGGTCAGCTACTTCCTGCACGTGACAATAAGATGTCGGATCAATGGGGCACTACAGTATTAAGAGTGAATTGAGACATTACTGTGGAAAGTGTTGATAAAATAAGTCATATCACAAATTAATGTGCTTTAAATCAATGTGGTGTAATGCAGCTCTTTGTATTTTGTATGTGCAGCCAGAGGCTACTCCCGTATTTCTTTTCTTGTCTTTTATATATTGTATTCCTTCTTTTTTTGTGCATTTCCTCTGTTATTTTAGAGGTTGTCACATTTCAGCAGTAGTTACCTACTGTTTGGTACACCTATACGCTCTGATTTTCGAACAAAAGTAAGAAACAAGAAAGTGTTGTTTAAATCTGTCTCAACGGAAAATAAAATATACTCCACATTAAGCACCCCAGTTATTGTGTCCTGCGAGGCTAAGTATTTCCCGAGCTACATTGACATTAGGCTTTGCTGATTTAATTAAT
>JAVLVB010000125.1:1500709-1539342 GCA_032876305.1 Orestias chungarensis | reverse complement strand
ATATATATATATATATATATATATATATATATATATATATATATAATTTTCATTTTTTTTCCAGCGAGGGTGTGTATGGCTAAGCTTTTAGGGAATCATATAGAAACATAATAATGCCTTATTTCCCCCTGAAAAAGAAAAATACATTTTATAGCAGTTTACTCCCACTCCTATTTGTCAGCTATTTGTAGGTAAGGCTTACAGCCATCTTGCTACTGGTTGGTGTTGTATGTAACATTTGCAGCACTGACCATATGTTCAGATTATTTTCCCTCCAACACACTAACATAAGCTCTATGTGATCGAACAGATTTCGGATTGACTCAAAATGGAAACGGCGGAAGCTGAATAAAGTGTTTTCACACTTACAAGGTGACTAAGACAGTTTTGTATCTGCAAAGGAAGTGTGGATGAGTCATAATACCAGATTTAGAAAGGCAAGAGGAGCAGGCTTAAATTTAAAGTGTAATGTTATATTTCATCTTGCTTTCAATGTCATGTGAAAGAAAAAAAAACTGAAGATAAGTGGACTTTGCAAGTTTTTTTGTGTGTTGTTGTTGTTTTAAAAGGTCTGGTTTTGTCTGTGGAAAGGAAATGCCTTTAATGTCGGCATCTGGATTTAGTTAGTTAAAGTTTGATAGTGTGTTTTTTGGAAGTTAATTCAAAACAATTCCAGCTTTGAACCATGGAGGTTTATAATTTATTTTATATCTAGTACTGATATTTATAAAATACCAAAGTGGTTTTTTAATATGTTTGTAATATCAGATTTTATCAGGTGTTACACAGCCAAAGCTTGTCAGGGCCAACAGACATCAAAGAACTGTTTATTAATAATTGATGCTTACATTTAAATTCTTGTTTCTTACTTTTATTATTTACAAGGTCAAAATGGATGAAAAAATAAATATCAGGAACAAAAGCTTGCCTGTCTACTCCTTTCAGTCAAACAAAACCACAAACAGGGACGCACATCAGAACGTAGTTCCACAGGCAAATATTTAGGATTCGACCCCATTATTCTCACGTACAAACACACAACCCAGACTAGCATGAAAGACTTTCACCCTCAAAGGCACACCAGGAGGCCAATTACAGACAGAATAGTTGCTGATTACAAACAATATAGGGCATCTCAAGTCTGCCATTGTCCTTCTCTCAGCAGGGCGAATATTCCACACTGCCTTTTCTTCACGCAGATATTCCGCTTTCTTCTTGCATTTGTGCCACCACTTAAACAGGAGCCTGCGAGATCATCTGCATTCTGTCTTCACCCGAGTCGACCCCCTGACAACTACAAATTACACAGCGAGAGAAAGACAGCAGCACTCTGGGCCCTCCCTGCCCCTCTAAACCCTCTATGTTAAGCTGAGCGAAATTAAAAGGAACGGTCAATTCGGGTGGGAAAAAAAAAAGCACTTTTAACACGTAGTGAGTGATTATATTTCTGTCCCTTCACACTGCAATTTCCAAACAACATCCAAAATACATGCAGAAATACACCCCAGGCCTCTCCGTCCCCTTTTGGAGCAGTGGACACAGAGATCGGAGCACTGCAAGAGCACGAAACATGAGCCCCGGACCCAGGAATCCATATCCATTATCATTGCATGCATGCTTTTCATTTGCAGCAGGCCCATATTGATTTTCCTCGCATTTCCCAGCTTTGAACAAGGTGTAAAATGATGTTTTCCGTCTTGCTGCTGTTAAATTCATCATAATTGAGATCAAACGCGGACAGACTGTCAGACTGTGATAAACACAGAGGCCAATCACACACAAAAAAACAGCCAGTACACTACGGGGTCATTAACTTATCCTAACATGAGTTCGGTTGTACTTCACCAATGGTTATGTAACTAAACATAGGTAACATGTTTATCTTCAATCATGCTATCAATAACATTCGGTTAAAGCCTTTCCTAAAGCACATCACTTAACACCTTAAAAAGTGCGATCCAAATTGCCTGTTAAATCTTGCCGTGTTGGTGTAAAATGCAAAAGGAAATATCACAACACAGTCTTGATCAAACTGAACAATACAGTCCAAGTAACGCATCAAATTTTTGTTTTTAAGCAAATTGCAAGGGCTTGAATATGGTTTTCACAGACAGATTGGTGGAAATTGAATAAACCAAGTGAAGTTTGAGTTTGCTGATGTCTGGTTATTAAAGTATGAGGGAGGTATGATGAGGATAGCAGACACCGGATGTCCAGAAAAGGTATTTCTGACTGACTGTTACCATGTCACTCAAATCTGTTTGTACACTAAAGGTTTTAACTAAAGGTTTTGAACAACAAGAAATGAGTTCAGCAATTAAGGGGCGTTATCCCCAAGTAAATTAGGATATTTAGAAGGGAACCTTTGTTTTTTAACCATTCAGACCTTTTTCTTTTGAGGCTGAAATTTTAAATAATTACAAAATCTGTGTAATTATGCTACATTCTGATGATCTACTACACCTTTTGGGGCCCCATAAAGAAAAGCGCTGTTTTGGGGTTGAGACTAAGGTGTAGTTTAGTTTAACACACATTCATTTCCTCCTTTAAGACCTACACTTAATTTTTTCAGTTATCCCCACCATCCAGCGCAGGCGAGCTCAATATTACATGTGGCACCCTGCCCTGCTTATCCTCTTACAGCGATCCTGGTGAGGCATAAAGGCTTTAATTAGTAAACACAGCCTTTTTGGAATATTAGTCAGTCTGCCATTCCCAAGCGAGCCAAACCGCTGCAGCGCCTCCACAAAATAGGTTTCCAAGCCATGGTGACGGTCATCCACATTCTGACTGTGACACACTTTATCACTAACTGTGGTTCAAAAGGCTCTTTGATGCCCATCTGTTTGTTCGCCGCAGCCTGCTACACATCACCCTTTTCTTGTTTGTCTTTGACGAGAGAAGAGCTTTTCTTAGCAGTGATTGTTCAGCAGTAAGTACTCGGCTTGTCAGATCCCGTCACAAGCGTTTGATTTGAGCCGCATCGACCCTGATTGCAGTAGTGGGCAAAGCGGCTCAATTCAGAGAGAAAGAGGACATGGCTAAATTTATTTTTTTTCCTGCCAAAACTGCAGCCATCGGATCTGTTTCACTGGCTCTATGAATATGAGCGTGTCAATACAGTCGCTGCAGACAGCTGCACATGCCCCTGTGGCTTGGTTCCTGCCCGACTGAATCGATTGAGGCTCTGTTTATCTCATTAGCTTGTAGCATGCCATAAATCAAACAATGGCATTTTGTTTCACCCGTTGATGTTGTTTTCACCAAATTTCACCAAACATTTTGTTCAAAATGTCTATATTTAAGAAAAGCATCTGAAGAAGGACGTCCTGTTAAAGAAAATAAACAAAAAAATGTTTCAAAGTAGGTTCTTAATCAAACATTAAGGAGAACTGATTTAGAATGAGCCAGATTCAGTCAGATGTGGTCCCACAATCAAACCCTGTATTACGGTACACAGTGCCACAGTGCAATTGTAGTTAACCAGACCATTTTCATGCTGCACAAACAATTTTCACACAATCTTAAACACCGAGGTTGCAAGTTTTGTTATTTCCTCTACCTTTCTGAGACAACGTAGACCTAAACAAGAATTCCTACCCGAAGTATCTTATGGGAACAAAACTTGTATTACAGATTCTGTCTTATTAAAATCTTCTTAAACCGTGCCCTTGTTTTGAAAGGAGATGACCGAATAGGTCCCTGATTTGAGTGTCCTGCTATTCTGTAAAAAAAAAATATATATATAAATACACAATATTTTAAATCACTCAACTTATTGGAAAATCATATTTCAGTCCCATGCAAATTAACAAATTTCCTTTTAAATGTGTTTCCATGTTTTTGTCACATATGTCACAATTTAAATCAACAATTAGACGGGATATGCATCAATATTCTCCAAAAAATTTGAATATTGATTCTTTTCCTTTCAGTTATTCCTCTTTGTCCATATTTTATAGGCCTGTAAGATTTCCACCCAGTTATCCAATATACCCTGAGCTACTTAATAAATCGCATGGAAAGCACTGGCAAAATCCCTACTGTTTCCCTCCTACGTATATTTAACGCAAGTTAGCAGTTTTGTTAAGTTAGCACATTAATCAGTGCAAGAGGCTGCTGTGTGAATTGCCTTAGGCTGCAACCACTCAAAAACTCATATGGCAATTAACACAAATCTGACTGATCTAAAAAGAAACATTGCACACAAAACTGCAGTAAGAAAAAAGTTTGAAATCGGATTTTGATGTTTATTTTCCAAAATGTAACAAAATCTAACAACTAAGCATATTCAAGTGTGAACATAAACCTTTGAAGGTAAATTGTATTTCAATAAAAATTCGGTGCCAACTCTGCTATATTACAGAAAAGCTGGACACACATTGATCTGAGGTAAATGTTACACGTTAAAACTGTACAGAGCATGACATTTGGTTGGATCTAAAGAAAACAGATTCTGTAGTCTGGATTATTTTACTTTATTTCTTGTTTTTTTATCGTAAATAAATTCCTATTGATACTTTGTATTCTATATAAAGATAAAAAACAGGGAATAAGTACATGAAAGAAAACTGGGAATAAAAACAATGTGACCTGCTTTGTGTCGAGCGTATTTACAACACTCAGACCCCATGTTGGTGTATAAACCCGTGTGAAATCGTCATGGACATAAACAGTCTCAGCTCTTTATTTTCGATCTGCAATTTTAGAGTTTGTTAACTGTAATTAATTCATCTATAGCCGAGAAGCTTAACAAATTAATGCTGGTGCAAAACAGGTCAGATGCGCAGCTCACTGCTCTTATTAAACTATTAATTAAAGAGCAACGCAGAGAGGCGACAAAATTAGTGCGCTAGCTGCTCTGGCAGGTCACCTTGTCCTTTAAATGTTTTTACTCTCACCCAGTCGTGAAAATGAGCTAGATTTTTGATGGGAACTTATAAAACATTATTACAGAGGTCAAGGCTAGGCAGGCTGAAGAAAGGATTTGTAATAAATATTTTTAACAACAATTACCAGACTGGGTTACCTTTCAAAGTTGTATCAAGTGTTTTCCTGGGTTTTTTAGAGGACACCTTAGGGTTTACAGACATAATGGTGGGAATTGGATGTAATTGGCCCCTTATTCATGTCAAACAATAGCGAGAGGAACAATAAAGACAAGCTTTAAAGGCCTGTCATTATTTGCTCTTCAGGTTGTTCTGTAAATGATTTGACATCTCTTTGCAAAGGAACTTCTTTGGCAAAGTTCTGCAAGTGTAAATACACCGTGTGTTTGCATGTCTAAACAGCGCTATTTCTAATTTCTGTGGTTGGTAGGAGTTGGATCATTCGCAGTCAGACAATAACCCATTTAAACTGTGAAATCCCCCTCCCCTCTTTGCTCTGACACATTCCCCTCATTATTTGCACTATCTTGACAGTCAGTTTTCTGCTTTTGTTGGTCTGGATATGTAAAATATCCCATGCGCAATTGATTAATATTTAATATAGTTTATTTAATTTTTTTTTGTGTGTGTGTGAAGTGCAAGTGCCCAATTTTTCAAAGGTTCACAAAATCATAATTTATATAGGGCGTGCATGCAATCTTTGAATTTCATCAGAAAGCACATGTGAGTTTTTTCCTTTCTTTTTTGAACAATTTAACTGTCCTTATTTGAAATCATTCACCATTTTATTTGTAAAAGGGATACATTAATAACCAATGGATTATAAAAGCCATTCCTTGAATTCTGGGAATATAAAATGGATTTCAGAATCAGCCTCCTCTCAAATACCTAAATAAATTAAAACTTTGTGGGCATTGCTGGTATGATATGCAAAATAAATTTCCTGGATGCCTGTTAACGTTTTATTGCGTTGTTAAAATAAACAGCAGCTAAGGCAAAAGCAATGTGATGCACCCAATTCTATGAACTCAGCTTTAAATGACAAGTCATGCCAGTGTTCCCGTTCGGCTCGGAGACAGGATTAATGTCGGACAAACATCCTGTTTGTTATTAACACTGGAGATCAAGATCTGCAGAAAATGAGATTGCTTTTGTTGATGAATTCACAAGCCTGGCAGCGCCATTAGTGCTAACAATGCAGCCGAGGAACACATCAAGGCTCTGCTTAATGATGAGCAAGTTGTTTGCCGGAGATAGCGCGGCATGTCAGCCTTCACACCGTACATCGTGAAAACAAAAGGGGAAGGATCAGAGCCGACAGTGGTGAAATATCAAGATGATAATGGAATTTGTACCATCGGAAATGTTCTTATATCCAGACAAAAAATGGATCTCAAAATTTTGCTTTGGTGAGATAACTTTTTGGGTTGTTTATTGTCGTTGCTTCATGATGTTTAAGTGTTTGGTTTTCATTATAGACGTATGCTACTAGATCTGATTATAAGGAAGTATTTAGGTACTGGTGAAGCATGATAATAATAAGCTGCTAATCTACAGCAACCCTTTTTGACATGATCTATTTCATCAATTCTGGAACTGGCTGGAACTCTGAGAAAAAGATCTTGACTATCAGAAATGTAAGCAAAATCTGCTAGCGCTCAATATGGATCGCAAGTCCACAAAATATGACCTGTCGTCATATTGTCACTTTTATTTCTTGGATATTTGATCAAAGCAATCTTAGGTTGATACCAATTTAAAAAGTGATTGCAAAGCCCCTGGTTGTTTTGTACAAGGGAGTAGTGAGATGGTCATATGATCCAGACTTACCCTCTCTTTCCTCACAACAAACCTTAAAGCAACACATAATTTTAATTCCTCACCTTTCATCCCAATTTACATGTACTTTTCACGTACTCCTCTATTTTGTTGTTTATTCACATAAACAACCTTTTTTTTTTTTTTCATCGAATGTAAGTCACTATCAGAGGTCCATCATGCACTGGTGAGGCCCATAAATGTATGCATGTGTTGAGTGACTACCTCTAGCTATTGACTGAAGGAACTGGAATATTCTCCTAACAACATTATACTGTACAGCAAATTTTTCCTCTGCAGAGATGCACCAACACTTGTTCTCATTAGAGCAAAGGATTTATGATGAAAGCCTCAAGGATTTTCTCAAAGGTAATTTAGAGGGGTTGTTTGTGCCTCATACCCAGAACCTTTTTTTCTGATCATCACTGTGTTACCCTATTTGTAAAAACGTTTGGATCGAGTTGGATGTTTCTCCAACTAAACAAAATTTGGAAGCTTTGGAATAATCACCGTATGTATTTGCAGCTGCTATTGCAACAACAGGTGCTTATCTATTAACAAAGTCTGAAACTTTTTTATTTTGGTGAGTGAGGGAAGGTTCTGAAACTCTGTCTTTAGCTTAAGTGTTAAAGAAATAAACTCAGAGAAACCACAGAGTTTTGAAAAGCTCTTTGAAAATAAACTATGCAAGTAAGGCATGTGTGTGCGAGAGAGAGAGAGAGAGAGAGAGAGAGAGAGAGAGAGAGAGAGAGAGAGAGAGAGAGCAAGGATTTAACAGAGAACTCAATGGTGGAACAGAGAAAAGGAATGTTCCCTTTGCATTTTTAAACCCTACCTTTGTTTTCTAATTTTTTGGATTGAAAATTTTGACCTCTTTTTTAAAATAAAACGCTAACAATGCTAACCTTGCTAATTGTCACTGCAAAACTTAAAAGAGTGTCTAAGAAACAAAATCTACTCAATTATGTTGTCTTTATTTTCAAAAAAATATTAATGGCGGACAACAAAAATCCCTCTTACACAAAGCGTTCAAGTTCCTTATAAAGTTTTTTTATTGAGCACTTATGACAGGAATGTTATATTATATTATTATAAATTCTGCTTGTATATCTTGTCATATTACAGCTTTCAAAGAACAATTGGTCAAGAAATAAATATGTGTGCCACATATTTTTGTCTATTGCTTATTACCATTCCTCTGCCATAACTAACACGTCTATGGTATTTAGCCTGATTGTCACGTCACATTATCACCACGTGGTTAAGGGCTGAAGACCTCTGTCATCATGGGAAATCGGCTCTTTCCAGCACCTTCTGTTGAGCGGAATATGCATCACACTACATCTATGGCTGCACAGTCAGATGAATGCAACCGCAACTCCCGCTGGGTTTAACACGCCACCAAAGACACACAAGCTGTGCCATCTCGGTTACCGGGATTGTAGGTTAAACAAATGTTTGTTTGAAGGACATACTGGGGCTCTGTTGTTTTACTTACTCTTTGTTATATAATTGCGACACTTATATTAAACTATGTAAAGATAGTGGAGATGGATTTGCGTGGAAGGAGCTGTTTACCACTTTTTTCTTGGCCTGTAATGAAGTATTTTTGGGTTAAAGCTTAAGGGCGTAGATGAGAGTTTTTAATTTTTTATTTTTTTAAATCTTTACGCCTTTAGACTGCATAAATCTGTCGTGCACACGTCAATACACATATCAAATGCAGCATCTTCCTGCATTTTCCTAATCTTTAGCAAGTCCTGAAAAATGAACGCAAAACAAACAATTCCCACACTGCAAACTTGTCTGTAATACCCTTCTGTTTTACAGAAAAGCAACATTTTCCCAGGGATCATGGGTTACTGCTAAACACACTGTAAGATTACAGCAAAACATTCTATTAAAAAACAAAAAAGGAAACTATTATAAATCACTCTGTGTAAACGGCTGAATATTTATCATGAGACATAGTGGTATAAATCTAAAACACAACACTGAGCTGTTTCAGGCACCAGCTCATTTAGGAGGTTATGAGCAGGATGAGTCATTCAACAATACTATAAAAATACAAAAGAGAGAAACAAAATGTTTAATGTGACATTTTACTTATAAATAATAAGTATTATGATGGTGAGAACACTACATACAGGCTTTTACTTGACAATGATGATTTGTAATGGAGGTAGACAGCTACTGACTCAGCTTACCTATAGCTGTGGAGCATGTCACTATCTATAAAGATAACGACCAAACCCAGGGGTCTACATGCTTAGCTTTAGAAGCTGCTTGACAGTATACTCGACTTTCTTTACAGGTTGACTGGTAGTAGAAACGGTCATTTCTAGAATCTGTCACAATCTATGGTGTAGTTGCAACCTTCGTCTTAGTCTCTTGAGTTTTATTTCTATGTATTTAGGTGATTTATGTTTCTGCTCTGTTTGTTGTTATATTTGTTTCTTTAAGCTTGGCTTAAACTCAAGGTGTTTCCCAGTGCTGTCTTCCATTAGACTAATCAGTCAATTTTTTGTGTTCTTTCATTAACTCTTCTTAGTATTCATGATGGGTGGTTAAGTGATTGGTGATTTAAAGTGATTGGTTTATTGATAATTTTTTACATCCACATTATTATGCTATCATTTTACCATCGATTCTACTGGCCTGTTCCCTTATGAATAAATATCAAGTAAAATGGGGGTACGCCTGCAGACATTGCATATGTGTGCATGGTTGTTTTTTTCATAAAGTGTTCACAGGGTTCTATGAAGGTTGGAGAATTATCTCAGTGGTTGACAATCCCATACCAGATTCACCATGCAAACGTATTTCCAATGCATTTCTCTTTCTTTATGGGCAGAAAGTTGGCAGTAAGGAAAATCATAGAATGATAACTACGGGAGTACTGCCTCCTTCATGTTAAGGTGACATTTTGTTTAACTTATTTTTATGATAAGAAGCAAGAATAGTAATTGGTGTTTTTTAGGTGCATCTCTCCAACGATTTATCACAGTACACCTGCCCAGTGGCGAGCCGTTCATTTTAGGCCAATGCCTTCATGGATGTCCAAAACAGTTCTAACTGAATCATTGTGACGCCATGACCCTCGAATTTCAAAATGACTTCACAGAAGTCACAGTGCCCACATTGTACCTTGCAGAACAAGCATTCATTTGTTTTAATACTATTGTGATGTTATTTAATTAACTTTGATTTTATACTAACAAAATAAAATCACTAAAAATATAGAAAAAAAAATTAGCTTTGTACTCAACAAAAAGGCTGCTTTTTAGAACGGAAAATCTATCCTCCTGTCTTTCCTCAAAAATACTTCAATGATTCCCTTTTCTAGATGGAGTCTAATGCTGATAGGGTTAGCTAATGCTAATCCCAACCCTATCCTCACAATATTTAAAGGTCCATCTTGAAAATGGCGTTACAATCATATCACAGACAACATCATTCTCCTCTCCTTCTGCTGCCATTGTGGGTTGAAAAATAAACTCAGTGAGATCTACACAAATTAACTCTTTAGCTTGTTCCAGTCACCAACATGACAAAACAGCTTCTGTTTGGACCGTTACCGTAACCAATCAGGATGCGAACGTGTCACGTTCAACGTGAACAACTGTTAGTTGGCCCCAATGTCGCTAACTCAAAAATCGGATTGGTTATCAAAACTGTCCGTTTCCGTTCATTTAAGTGAACAGGCACCTTCGCTGTTAACTCTGAAAGCCTTAAGGAAGATCTTGGAGCATGACAGCACATGACAGCTGAAATCTGATTAGATGAAAGCACTAACATACATATACAACACTGGAAGCAGACTGCTTCAGGAGTGCAACCAAGAAGATAGCGATGAAATGAAGAGAATAGACTATGGGAAGTAATTTAAGACATCTTCATAAAAAACATATTAAAATTAAATTTATTTTCTACTTATATTTAGCCCACCACTTCAGCTGCCTATCACAGTGGCATTGGTAGATGTTTATAGTTGGATATCCTTCTTGATGTAAGCCCTCTGTTTATTGCCGGGAAGGAACCGGACTCAAACTGTAAACTTCACACTGGTTCTCAGTGAGAATTGTGTTACAGCAGCAGAGTGAAGGCTTGCCAACTCAGGTAATATCACAGCTATCACACAGCTAACATGATATCATGTTAGTTTCCCAGTGTTACTCTATAGGGGCCGGAATACTAAGAAGCAACAAAAAATTTTTTTTAATAAACAAGGTTAATTATTTTTACTTTTAATCAATTCATGAAGGTATTTTTATCATTCTTTTCTATACTTATGAAGGTTTAGTGTTTCAAAATTAAGTTAAATGTGCTAACAGCACCAATGGAATATCATAGTCATTATTATTGTTATTATTTTGTGTGTTTTTTTAATTTAACCCCCGCTAACTGTGTTTTAGCAGTTAGCGTTACAAGTAAAGAACCTCAAAATTATGAAAATAAACACCTTAGTTCTGTAGTCAAGGCCTATCCTTTATTTAGCTTTAATGGGTTCTTTTATTTTCCCTCTACTATCAGATAGCGTACCTTTCTCATCCTATAATCCTCACCTTTCAAACTCAATTTCTCGTTTATGCAAGCAGCGGACGCCTGCAGGGCAATCAATTTTGACCATCCCCCAGAAATTGCTGAAACAAGTCAGGACGAATTTAACAGATCCAGCAGTTTGTAGGAAATGTGGCGCATCTAATTATCTGGTGCTACTGGTCACTCCGAGCTGCTGTACCTCAGGCAAACAACTGTGGTCCCTGGAGGCGACAGAAACTGCTGCAGAGATGACTGGGAGTCTCTCCCAGCCACAGTATGTGGAGCACAGTTTATTCCAATTCCTCTGCAAGACATTAATGAGCCACAATAGTGGCTGTTTTAATGGGCAACCAGACAGAGTTTTAAGAGCCTGATGGTTTGTAATCCGGCGAGGTGTTGTCGCACTGCTGCAAGGCTGAAAACATTTGTTCTTAGTAGACAGTTTTGCTATACTCTTGTGTTCAGGCGAGGCAGCACAAAGAACAAGTGCTCAGTGGGTTTTATGCCAGTCACCTGGCAAAATCATGCCCAAGCAAACTCATTAAACTGATATTAATTTCACACTTGCAACAAAGCCTACAGCGCAGCAAACCAGATTGACTTATTATATTCAGCAATGAAACGCAAACAGCCTTCACCTATATTCAAACTTGTCCTGCTTCTTGAGATTGCTTTGTCTTCATCTCACTGCAATCGAATAAGTCTACGTCCTTCCGAAGTTGGCAATATGAAAAGTTTTTAATATTTTTTAGTTAAAAGAGCTGAGACATTTATAGAATAAGATATTTATCTTCACAGAAACCTTTTTTCACAACCACACAAAGCATTGACCCCTTCACTGGTTCACCACTGTTCCTTCCTTGGACCATTTGTGATAGATGCTAAATACCACAGATGAGAAATATCCCATCATAAATCAGCTTTGATTATATCCTACCCTCTAAAAGAAGCTTCTTTGAAGATATGTTCAGTGTTATTCAGTTCACCTATCAAGGGATGTAATGTTACTCCTGATTACTGCAGTTTGCACTTAAGCTCCAAATGATTTATTTCTCTGGTAGATTTAGGCTTAAAGTACTACTGTAATTTTACTAGCATGTTTCCTTTGGGTTTTTTAGTGTGGCTGAGCTGTAACCCAACCTTGAATCTGGTCAAGAATCCATTGACTGAGCTAAAACTTTCACCTTTCAGCTTAAATCGAAACGAATTCTCAAAATATTATTGAAAACATATCATTTGATTTTTGTAACTCTAACAAAATGCGCTATTTTGTTCTGACGACTATTATAATAGTATGTAGTTCTAAATCAAATATATTATCATTACTATTACAACCTTTTTAATAGATACAGCTTTTACATTATTTTGTGATCTTTTAAAAGAGGCCTCATTTTCTGTGAGTAACAAACTTCTTACTTCAGTAAAAATCTAAATTTGACCTTCCTACATCTTTTCTTCTGTATATTTGCCCAGCTGGCTGTAAAAGTTGGACAGCTCTGCAGAGATGCTCGGATACTTTTAAAGAGAAGCCTGCACCGCACATGAGGACACATCAAACAGAAATGACTTCACCACAGTGAAGTGTATTTTCAGAATCTGCATCTGGGCGTTATTCGTAGGTAGACATGCTTCACCTGCACCCACATGCCTCTGTAACAACTGCACTGTTGCGAGAGGCTTAAAAAAACTTTTGCTCAGAGTCACCCCTGTGTCCTGTCAGGTCTCATTTATACCATTTTACCACAGAACTGATGTGTGAAATAATGATTACAATCAACACACTGTCAGAACATCCACCAACAAATTACGACAACTACCATCATCTGCTCTCACTCATTAAAAAAGATTAGTCTGGGATATATGTTTGCTTTAAATACCTTACTTGCTTGCTCTAAATATGAAGCTGCCTCACATTTTAGTCAGTGTTCACAGGTTTTGTTATATAAACTCGCTTTTTTCATTAGCTCATTCTGCACTGTATCATAATTATGATAGAACGTGGACTGCATCTAAGTTGGTATCAAGAGGATTGATTGAAATATATATTTGAATGCGATCGGGTATGGATTTTTTTATGCTTTTCCTGTACTTATGAAGTGGCTTGAAAATGAGTTTTGTGTCAACAAATCAAAGTAAATTGATTAAAGCCTTACAAGTAAATTGTATAGAATAACCCGAAGAATAAAGTCACAGGCCAAACTAAGTCCAAAAAAACAAACACAATTACAAATTGTAAATAAGTCAACCTGTATATTTGTCTATTTAAAGTACTTTTTACAGAAGTATAAATTTAGCATTTTCGTAGTTGTATTTTTCACCTATTATCATTAAGCTAGCTTGGAGAAACTACCATGTACAACCTTGGACTGGGGATAAAAAGACAAGCTGCCCATCTCCATGAATGAGATCCGAGTCGTCTTTGCTGATTTAGCTCAACCAAGCAGGAACCAAAACAGTAACCAGGGTCAGAGAGTGCAGTTTGGAACCGCACCAGCGTTTGAGAACATGTGCAGCATTGCAGTGTTGCTGCTGTGCAGGCTGACAAAATCTAGGGCCAGGTGTTGCGTTGTTTTGTTAGCTCAGATGTCTTTGGCTGAATATAAACCATTGTTCCGCTATTCTTAGTATGTGGACACAGCAAGAAGCAAAAATAGATCTGATTCATTTCTTATCATCATAGCACGCATGCAACCATCTGTAATTGAAGTTCATAATCTGAACATGTAGCAGATCTTTTTCTTATGAATTGTAAAAAAACAACAAAAAAAACAAAACAACAACAACACAGCAGTTTATCAAAAATATGAAAACATTAAAACATATTTCCTCATAATTGGCATGCTGGGTGTATCTAATGAATCTTGACTAATTATACGTTATGTATTACAGATGAACACAAAATAACGAAACCTAAGAGTGAAGTATTAAATACACATAGGTTTTAAAGTGAAGTAGTCATCCACAGTTTCACACGTCACTGAGAGGGATTGTTTTTATGGTATCGTCACATTGTTTGGATGACTTAATTATGGCAAGCCTTTTTAGTGTCAAACAGATGGACTCACATTTAACTCTAAAACGCTTTTGTATACATTGTAGCTCAAGATTGCCCCGAATGATGGCTGGATGGCGCGATCTTGTGAGAGAAAACTAAATGAGGATTTGTTATGCTCGTATACCTCTTTCGTTTTTGCAAAACAAGACGCTGAGCATTACAACCAAAACAAATCTAAGAAGCGTTGAGAAGGATATTGCTTAAAAAGAGTTGTTGGGGTCTACGATTGCAAACTTGATCCCTGCTGTTTTATCTGCTTTAGAAAGAAAATGTATTCCAACATGCCCTTTTTTTCCAATTTAGCTGTAATTTGAAGCTGGTCATGTTTGACATTTGTGCGTTTTGGTCTTTACTCGTGTTTTGACCTTTTTTTAAGAAGGGAAAAATCTCCATTATCGTGGAATCATGGATTAGCTCACAATTGTGGGCAGTACAAATTGCTGTTTCCTTTCCCTTTTGGCATGACAGTAACATGCACCTGTCTGCTCCAGATCAACAAAACTCTTTTTATATATTAAATGATGAGCATGTAGACTAACTTGTGTCTTTGTTTATAAAATGCAAGAACAGAACCTGATAAAAAAAAATGTATGTGTAATTATATTTTTCCGTAAATATGATATCAGGTAAATGCGCATACTGTTTATGTGAATGCAAAATCAATTGCCAATCTAAAGGATATTACCTACAAACTCAATTTTTTTCTATATGACCCTAAAATAAGAGTTTAGAGAGGTTTCGTTTACCTGTGTCAGTAATGAAACAGTTACATCTTTCAACCCATGACTGAATTAGAGTTCAAGCTTTCCCATCCCTAACCTTAGTTTCTTGGTTTCCAAGTGTTAGCTGCCCAGCATCACCAGTAAACAGACGCTCACTGCATTTTTACTTCACTGTACAACCCACCTTTCTGTATACTTCAGAATGTATTTATTTCATAAAACATTTAATTCCTTTTTAATAATCAGTTTTCGGTTCATCTGTTAGAAAAAAGAAAAAAAAAGATTTATGTTGAATTTATTTATTAAACTGACTCTGGCGGTCAGTTTAAAGAAATTGTTCGACTCTTTCCCCTTTGCTATCTCAGCACGCTGAACTGCTCATCATGAGGTTTATCAGCCTATTTTATTGTATTTTTATTGTATTTTTTGTTGTTCATCAGTCTGATGCTCAACTCTGCTCATGGTGCCTCTCTGCAACAATCAACATTCCAGCCTGTGTGTTGATTCTCCCTGTCACTTCCACAGAGCGAGACGGGAGAAGAACAACCCGGGGAGGAGGATGGCAATCTCCCGACCGCTGCTCCAAACCTGATGAGCATGAAAATTGGTTCATTTCTGTTAAGCCCTTGTTCATGCTTTCAAGGTCCTCACAGATTTTTTATTTTTTTTTCTGACAATGAAAGCCAGTTAGGGGCAGAGCATAAAAAGAGAAGATAGTCTGATATCATAATTTTTACCTCATTCAGGGACTCCAGCGCGAGGCTCGTATTCCAAGTTGACTCCGAGTCATCCTAGAAATCCAGTTTTTGTCCCTGTTGTGTGCCCCGTCTCCCCACCACCACTCTTTCTCCTTCTCCCCCCCCCCCCCGTGGAAAGAGAGGCAGCATTCAAAGCATCCCTTTCTTTTATTCCGCCGTATTAGCAGAAGCCGCCTGTATTCATTGGGTGATGGAGTTGAAAGAAATTGAAGCAAAGAGATGAGCCCAGCTCCCAGGATTTATTTTCCTCGCTTTCTTCTGTCCTATTCTTGTGCTTAAACACACCAGATCAGGCTCATGAGCAGAAACGTCAGACTGGCAGCGATGTATGTGCTTCGCCTTCTCCTCTTCTTCCTTCCTGCTCTCCCTCCCACCCTTTTCCTCGCTGAATCCCCCTCTCTGCTTCTCGCCGTCCGAGGGCTCACACAGAAGCAGGCTGACTTGTCATGACGGCTGAGACGCGTGCAGGGACATCTGTGAATATGCTTATGCTGGGGGGACTAAAGTAGCCGCTAAACTGAGACTGAGACCACCCTCCCCTCCTCCCCTTCCAGAGATGGGCTTTCTAACGGCATGTACCACTGAAGCTTGGAGCAGGGTGGGCTGCAGCACTGACAATGAAAGAGGGAGGGGGAGTGGGGTGGAAAAAGCATGAAAATGGAAAGTTGCGCTAAGAGAATAAGTGCGAAACAGACTAACATCAAGTCATAGATTGAACAAAAAAAGTTAAATGAGTCAGTTTTCTTATTTCCTTTCATTTAGACCGCAACCCTAATGCACAACTGACCTAAATGAAAGGATACTTTAGTCCAACAGCTTGGACAGTTGCAAAATTACAGTATAGGACATGAGAGCATATGCTGAATTGGCAGAGGAAAATATATTTTGGAACAACTGTGTCACTGATAAGGCATCCACTGACTGACTACAACACAGCTCACAAGCAGAAACTGGTTTGAATCAGTCATGTTGTGAAAACTGCATGCATCTTCAGATTCCAGATGCTGCTTCACCCACGAGTGATTGGCAGCCATCCTCTTAAGAAGCGCCCCCTCCAATTTCAGGCGTCACTGAATAAAGAGCATGTCTGTTGCGGAGGTGAGACAGTGTCTGGTGCGAGGCTCGGGGAGAAGCCAGACCGCCTCCTCCGAGCCTGTAGAGCATGGCTGGCTCTCTGAAAAGCTGGAACCAGATGAGGTGTCACGGCTCCATGGAGGCACTGCTGCTGGACGTCACACCTGGAAAAACATGACCAACAGGGATAACGAGAGAGACAGAGAGAGAGAGAGAGAAAAGCACAGAGTGAGCACGGCATGATTCTCCTCTGATTTACCAAATCCAGGACAAGAACAGAGTCACAAACACGAGTTACCCAGACATATGTGTTCTTAGTTACGTTTGTCATATTAAACACGCAGGCTACATTTCATTTTGCATTCAAACCGCTAAATTGCTGTTATGACTGGGGGCAACTAGTATGAATGATGGTGTAAGCATCTGGAAGGCTTGATAACATGAAGATCATAGAGGGGGTGGGGGACATCAGATGATCTAACAACTGTTCACTACATTTCACTGCACAGTGTCATGCAGTATTTTCAGCTTTAGCCTGTTTGTTGGCTCAAACTCCTGTGGCTTTAGTACCACGGTTCAAAAAACACAGTACATTGTAAGTCAATCAGTCCCCCAAGAAAAGCACAGGAAAAAAATCCTTGATTCTGCATCAATTTTGCTGCATTTTGTCCTGTTTTTTGCAATATAAAAAGCTGGAAAGTGCAAAAATATGCGGAAAAGTGTGAAAAACTTGGAAATTATTGTTTACAAATTTTGGAGAATAAACATGCTTCTCCCACATATTGTTTCACTTATAGTAAGCAGCAAACATGACATAACCTAGCAGCAAAGCTGATGCAGTTATTTATTCCCGTTATGCTTAATTCTTGGACTATTTAAAGATATAGGAGAGGATCTTCAGCTCATTCTCATTTTCGCAACACTGCGCATGCGCCACCTCATCTCCAGTAACGCCCCTTGATATCGGGAGCGCGCAAATTATATTAAATAACTAAAACTTTGAATTTTGAATTTTTTAAAATATACAAATAAAGTTTAGTTAATACTCCTATTGTTTGGTCCACAAAATTTCTAGGCCTTTTCTGAAGGCGTAGAAGGCCCTAAGGGTTCCCAACTGCCATAGTGTGAGGTTCAGGAAAGAAAAAACAACATGACTTGAATAACTTGTGCTTAATTTGCATTGATATCATAAATCCTAAATCCCGTATTTATTTTTTTCCTGGAATTAGACTAAGAAGCAAACTTGGATCTTAAGGTCTTCTATTTGATTAAAGTGTGGTGCTTTGGCGTAGCAAAATATATCTCAGAAGCAAACCACAAAGCATACACCTTTCTACAATTGATGATTTTCTTAGTTTTTTTTTTCTCCCACCAGCCATCTGGTGTGTCATTTTAAGCCTAAAAAGAATGAAACTGAGAAGCGCTGGACTTCGGTGGATAATAAAGAGTAGGCCAGGGCCAGAAAAAAAACACACTCACACAGGACAAGGACAACAGATGGAAAGGGCCCCGCAGTGGTGCCAACGCTGGAGCATGGCCTAGTGGGCAAGGCCTGATGGCCTCATTGGATCTCCATTGATATGTGTTGTTCTAACAGAATCTGGGCAGCGTATTTGAATTCAGACAATGTAGTCCCGCTTCGGCTGCCAAACAAAAACTACTGTGGGAGTTGTTACACTGATGCTTTTCTTTAGTAAACGGTAAGTAACATTCCTTTATTTTTAAGAACCACGCGCTCACATAGACACACTGAACGTAAAAATTGCAAAACTATTCGTTCCTTTATTTTAACTGGGTTACATCAATATGGTACAGATATGGCTGCAAATAATTGCTTTCAGAAACAGTTTGGGATAATGCTCTATGAACTCATTTCAGAATTGTGTCATTAAACAAATACATCAAGTTTTGATTGCTGCTTTACTTGACCAAATAAAACATTTGTCTCTATGTCCTTCAATGAAAACCCTGAAAATACCAAATTCATATTTTATTTTAAACATTGTAAGGACATGCGCTAATCAGATAAGCACTTAAATTTAAGCTACATATACATATTATCTACATATAAGCAAATAGCCCATCGTACAGGGCAATTTTAGGAAGAACTTGGTGCTTATAGTGCGAAGAAGTTACACATAATTGAAGTAGAATATTTTTTCTGAATGCTTTGGTGAGGCAACACTTAAGGAGTCAAGAGCGTTTTGACTTGTAGTGGCATAACGGCACTACATAACTGTGTATTTTGATGTCATGCAAAATAGCCCAGAGGCACGTACTCACCGGCACAGAGGAATGACAAAGTGAGAATGGAAAAGGGTCATGTCAGGGCTGTGTCACATGCAATTATGTTCCTCTGCGCTTTGTGCGGGAGAATGCAAAAATGTACATTTGTAACTAATAGAAGAAGGATGCAGGGCTTGTAAATGCATTCCAAAATGTATCACAAATGTACTGTTTTTCAACTCAAATTGTCAACAATAACTCACACTGATGTAGATAAAGGAGAGTGATGTGATGTAGTAGTTTGAAACAAACAAGCGGCAGTCCAAAATCTACTTTTAAGACAGTTTTCCTGTATCCTCAGTACAGGGATATGTTATTGCTCACATTAACAGTAAAAAAAATGCACTTATCAGGACTTACATGATTACCCTTGAGAGGTAAGGTAAATAACAATCATTATTGCTTTATCATTGTGACTTTAAGTGGTCGGGACACATTAGGCAGCAAGTGAATCGTCTGTCTCTTAGAAATGATGCATTAGAACTAAGGAAGCAGATTCCTGAGGGAAAAAAATATTACCTCAAGAATAAGAAAGGTTTACCAGAATTCTTAGATCATTTAGGTCTAGGAATCCATTCTCAGTAGGGGTGAACTGAGCAGAGAAGGTTCAACTTAAGCAGGAGGTAATTGTGCATCCACAATTCTAAATGAATTGTCCAAGTGTGGAACAGGGTATAACACAGAGGAGCTTCAGGCACAAGGAAGGAATCCAGAAAACGGCAAAGTTAGGACCAAGCAAGGTTCAGCAGTAAGGGGTCAAAAAAGGCATTGGTGAAACACCAAAGTGGAGGTAGCTAAAACAGTGTGGGGGCGGGGGGGTCAGTCAAGTAACACAAAACGTGCTTCAAGCAGGAATCAGGGCTTGAAAGATGTGACAAGTAATCAGACAATTTTGCATCAGCTAGTTAAAGTAGTGTTTTGCCTGAAGACTGCATTTCCCATGAGGACCATTACATAGCGTCGTAAAATCCGTATCTCCTGGTCGCCTGCAGTCGGATTGAAGTACATTTCTATTTCCAGTGGCTGTGTGAAGGGTGAATAGCGATGAGGTGATGCATCTAATTGTGGTGATACAATGTCATATGATGATGTTTAAAATAAGAAAGCAGTCAGCACATTTGTAGCTGTTTTGTGTGGCAGGGTTCCTGCCACCCTCCTTAACGTTACTTAGTGCCGGTTAAAGCAACAAGGACCCCCTCAGGCAATGACAGAGGTGTCATTTAACGAGCTGTAAGTTGACGTATAATCACAAAAGTTATGAAAATATTTTCTGAAAGTTGAAAAGTTACTTAGTGTTACCTTAAATTGTGATGAGCACAGGTGAGGACAAAGAGGAGAGGACCGTGGGCTGCAGAAACTAGGCAGAAATTAGTTCATAACAATCACTACTAGAGCTGTAACTTAGAAATCCTGATATTTATTTTTCTGGTATTTCTGAAAGTTTATACCTCTTATATATCCATAATTAGAAGGGAAAAAACGAAGCACATGTTTGCAGAAGGTAAAAAACTCAATTTGTTCTTGATAACAAATTAAAGCTTATAGAACACAAACATTACAGCACAGTTTAGTTACCAAAGTTTAGTCAGCCATTGCTTAGTTTTGAATACTTACGAGAAACAATCACTCTGGATGGGAGTAAGCGTAAAGGCAGCCACGAAAGATTCAGGGATCGGTTAAAACTGCTTGAATGAGTCAAAGCAACACCCAAGGTGGGTTTTGGATGAAAAAATGACACCATCATGTCATCTAAAGCTCTAAAGAGTTGTTTATGTCGTTTCTGCAGCCAGTTGGATGCTTTTCATCTGTGCTTCATCCTTATGCAGGGACGTTATGTAATATGGGTTTGTACGGTTTTCAAACAAGCCATTGGTAGCATTACATCACCGTCAGCTCATATGAGAGCAGCCTAAATAAAACTTCTAAAGCACCCATAAATGTGTTTTATGAAAAGTCAGCATTTCCCTTTTGATTAAGACAAATGAGGAAATAAGGAAAATATTACTGATTTTGAAAACGCCTCGTACTATTCTTCATCGGTTTCATTCATGTCAGAAAAGCAGTCAACGGTGTTTTGTCTCAAAGGGAGGCAACAAGAGTCTGATCCTCTTCGCTTAGCAGCTGTTTCTGGGAACAGAAGGTAGGCTGAGGATGGACTGTATTTACACTGAATTAGGCCATCAGTTGGACAGCATCCTCGGCAAACAAGCGACTCAGACGGATCAACAAACAGATGTCTGTTGTCTGTGATTCAAGGGCAAATCCTTCGACAGCTACAAATCAGATCCTAATACCCAGAGTGCTAGAATAAAACACTTTCTTACAGGACACACCATGAGCCACAACCATGACAAACCATTCTGGATATGACTGCTATATTTGCAAAGGCTGCAGAGTTGGAAATTTACAATAAACCTTTATGAGAAAGGAAAATGTGCATTAAAAAATCAATTTGAGTGGCAAAAGTTAAAGAAAAAAAAAACATTAGCTAATATTGGTATATTAGGAATGGCCTGAAACACAAATACTGACTCAGACTATTACACACAGCAGCCCTCTGCATTACAGTTATTTATGTTTATTACTGCTGCTCTAATTAGATTTAATCGACACATCCCACAGTTTCCTTTCAGTGTGTGTCCATATTGTTTCTTATATACCTCTCTATTCATTTACGATGTTGAAAGATACAAATAATAAAAGGATCCCATTAGATTTCTATACTCATTTATGTTTATGTTGCTTTGACTCAATCCCAGGTTGCTGCTTCTTGGTAACTGGCTGAGATAGGCTCGTACTGTAAAAAACAAAAAACAAAAAAAAAACAAGCAAAAAAACTAAGAAAACCCCATACAAATGTGGTGCAATTAGTGAAGACTTAATTTACACATGACCACATCTATTTGTGTGCCTTTTTATTGTACCTGATAACATTGTAATTTTCAGACCGTATTTGTAATTAATCCAAAATTATTTATCTATTAATAACATTTAGTGGATTGTTTAAAACATTCAAGTTGACAAAACACAAGAAAACAGCAAGAAAAAAATTCATGCTTGTAGGTTATGTTTGCCTGAGCTTTGCGTCAGAGTATAATGGATTAGGATTAGGTCTGGATTTTTACCGGGTCATTAAAACACACATATGTTTATGCCTTTCAGACAGTTGTATCTCATTTAACCAGAAAACCTCCATTCATGTTTACTGTTTAAAATAAGTGACTTGTGTCAACCAGCATTTATTATCCCTTTCTTTAAAAATAAAATAAAATAAGACTTATTTTTGTCAATCGTTCAAACAGGCTGCTTATGTGAAGTGCAATTGGATGCCTCCTGGACGCCTCCCTAGTGAGGTATTCCGGGCACGTTCCACCGGGAGGAGGCCCAGAGGAAGACCCAGGACATGCTGGAGGGACTATGTTTCTCGGCTGGCCTGGTACCGCCTTGGAATTCCCCAAGATGAGCTGGCCCAAGTGGCTGGGGAGAGGGAAGTCTGGGTCACAATGGATGGGATGGATATAAAAAAAAAAAAATATATATATATATATATATATATATATATATATATATATATATACAATTTTTTTATATATATATACTTTATTCATCATTTCATTAAGCAGATTTTTGTTACAAACTACTGTACATCTGAATATACAAAAATATCCCATAATGTGAATACTTGATCTAAGTTTTATCATATACTTTGCTCTGTGTAGGATTTGGAGTGGGAAGCCCGTAACATGTTTTCTCCTGTTGATTTTCAGAATAAAAGGAGAAACGTCCATCTCCAAAGGAAGAACTTTGTTATTCAATAACAAGCACAAAGCCAGCAAAGAACTGGTTACACCAGCGGTTGCTTTTACCTGATTTATGGATATTAGCAACTCCCCCAAAGTTAGCATGCATCATGCTGTCATGTTGGATGGAGGCTCATCACTTGGCAAGTAAGCATTAATCCTATACTTTTTCTATTTGTGAATTGGATGAAGATCAGTGACATCTTCAGGACTTTATCCTTGATCTCTCAGTGTTCTATAATGTTTTGTAAAATATTAATTAGAGATTTCTACAGAATACCTCAACCTAAAAGAAATTAAACTACAAACAGATCTGTAATCTCGTGATTGAACTGAATTTTATTTTGGGGTAATCTTTGTAAAAGGGAAGGAATCCATATTTGTAGCATACTTTTTAGATTTTTATCTTCAAAAATATTGTTAAACTATTGATCCCTGATTTTTCAATTCAATAATTTTGCTGTTTTCTCACGTAAAGTCCTGACAAAATCCACAATGATTGAAAGGGAAGTTCAAGTGATGGTTCAAGAAACCGCATTATTAAACTGTCCAAATTCCCAAATACCTTAATACAGTTAATTTAATCACATAATAATGTGTTCTACAGGTGAATATAAATCAATTAATGAAAGCATAAAACCTCATTGTGTTGAGGTAGAATTTTTTTTATACTTGTTCTCTGCTGAACTCCTAATAGTTTTACTAATATATTTACCCTTATGAAATCATAGTAGTGGAATACTTAGCAGAATAATCAACATGTTGGCAGTTTGTCTTGCTTGAAAAGTAAATCTTGTTGGTCAATTCTGCTCCAACATTTCTTCGAAGAGAACTTTTAAATGTTTCTACTGATTTGGTTTCTCTCCATGATGTGAAATCAGATCCAATAAAAATCAACTTCCGTCACTTCTCAAAAACATTTTGTTTGCTCAGAGTCCAATCAAGAATGTTTTCCGGATTTGCAGTGAATATGTAAATTTTTCCTTTTTTTCTTTTTACTCTAATTGCCGTTCAACGAAGCGTTCGTGCAGATTGTTATTATGCAGCATCACAAATGAGAACAGAAACACATGCATGGCAAAACCACCCAGGACACTTCTTTGAATTATGCAAAGCAACAAAACAAGGTGTTTACTTGCAGCTGTGCTCTCTTCGTTTTCATGGTGTTATGCTGCAATCTCGCCGAGCAAATACTGACTGATCAGTGAGAGCTGTGATTTTACGTAGGCAACGATATGTACAATAAATTTCTGAAGATTACATGGAGTTTCATTATTTAGACATATGGGGATACAAGCCAGATATGACCATTTACTGTTAGTGTTTTGAAAATGGTGGTGTTAAGGTGCTAATAGATAACTGAGATTATGCATTCAGGGACCTTAGGGCTGGTTTTAAAAATGTAAAAAATACAAAATGAGTGTTATGAGGAAATAATATCGCTTTACTATCAACTTCTTTTCGAGGGACAACCACCCTTCTTTTTGGGGGCATGGTAATTTTATAGGTGAAGAGGAATGATCGTATATATATATTAGGTTTCTCTCTTCATTTAAAAAGATGAAATGATTTTTGTATGAAATTAAGCTTTTTTTATGGTGCCTAGGAAATGTCATTTTAAGATATTATTGGCAACATTTAATTTTCTTAACATCCAGTTGAAGACCATACCTATTGATTTTGTTCCTGGTTGTTATTTTTATTCTGTTGTTTTAAATTTTCATACTAACATTAGGATTTAATCTAAAATACTTGATCATGAGTTACTTCCACTCCTCATTATATGAGATTAGGATTGCTAATGAGCTTTGAGTCCCAGACCATGAGTCCAAATTGAGTTTTTCTTCTATATTTTTGTCACGTACTTGAGTCCAGGTTGAAAACTTGACTCAACATCTGTAGTTATTAGTTATCGCAATATTCTGGCTAATTAACCAATGATACATCATCAGGAAACAATTGGGGGAAGTGCAGATAACAAGTTTTTTATCCAAGTCAGAGTTAATTTTGTTTGTAAATCAAGCTTTTTCATAAAGCATGCCTCACTGAATAGGAATTGGGAGAGAACAGTTATCCTAATCCACCCTTTAGGGTTAAAGCGAGTAGGATATCTCTGAGGAAACAGCATGGCTGAGCTCTTTATAAATCGTCAGCGAGTTTGACCAGAGCGTCAGTGACGTTACAATAAGGCTTAAAAATTGAATCCTGGTTTGAACATTATTAGATGATAATACGTAATAAATTCAGTTTGATCCCTGAATAGCAAACTTTTGTTTTTTGCCTAAAAGCAGTAAACTGAGTATTAAATCTTTATAATTTTTCTTGTTGCCAGGAGCAAAGACAATATAAAAACAACCCCCTCACCCCACCACATAGGAATCACGTTTACTCTTTTGGCTCACTTGCAAATGTAAAGCTTCCACAGTAGGTTTGCATTAACTGTATAGAAGAGGTGCACACACACACACACACACACGCACATGCTCACACACACACACACACACACACACACACACACACACACACACACACACACACACACACACACACACACACACACACACACACACACACACACACACACACACAGTAATCTAAATGAAAAATGGGCAAAAAGAAACCCTTGTTACTTTAAAGCCAGTGAGGCAATCAATAAAGAAATGACCTCAAGGTAACAAAGCCAAAATGCCCTTTTTTTCAGCTCTCTCTACTGCAGCTACCATAAATGGGCACACAAACAAAACCTGTGGTAATTTATTCAGCCCGCTTATTTTATCATGAAATCAAAGCACAACTTGAAACAGCAAAAATGCACCATAGACAGAGGGGGAGTTCTGCTCCAACAACGTTTCTAGTTTGAGAACTGCATCGGACGCGTCACAGATACGATTCGACCCAAAATCGCGCCGCTAATCCCTTGCTGTCCCACACTGGTTTGGGATTTGTGGAGCAATATGGCCAGATGACCTTTGAAGTAAGTAACTGTTTTCAAACACATGAAACTGCGAGGATTACAGTCACAGATATTACAGTAATTCCTTGTCTGGCAGTGGCTGGATCTCGCCACACACTAGAACACTTTTAGAATACGTAACATGAAGGAGTAGGTGAAAAGATTTGCATGCGATGAACGTTCTTTGAAATCGGTTTTATACCCAAACAGGCAAATGTGTGTTTTTGAGTGTGCTCAAAACATCCTGTGGGTTCGTTCAAGGTTAAGTAAGTAATTCTATCTACTTCATGGACGCAAGGACCAGTTGTTTAGAGGAGCATATTCATTTTTCATAAGTGATGCAGCTGTCTGCACATTAAACATGATATGCCTTTGACCCAGAGCCAAGCTCTGCACAGGGTATTCTAAACGATGTACAAAAAGATAAGCTATATGAAAAATATTCTCACATTGTTTAAGACAACGTTGTAAGGCATCGACCTTCATCTAAGTGATATGATAATATGTGCCTTTTTCACCACACTTCCTGCTTGGTGCTGACATTAACCTACATATGAAAGCAGCAGAGAGGAACATGCAAACCTGCTTTTCCAGATGGTCCTAGAATTTCAATCCGTTGGTTTTGATAAGACCTTGTCAGACCTTCTCTGTGATGTGAGACGAGGCGCTTGTCCCGTTTTTCTTTTTTGTCTTTTTCACTGGCATGCGACAACTGTGCTTCTATATTAAAAAAGAAAAAAACAAAAAACAAGGAAGCCAGCTCAAAAATGTCTAGATTTTCACTGGACTCAAAAACAATACAATACAGTACAATATGTGTACAATTGAATCAAACTAGACTAAGTTTGTTCATTATCATGAGAGGCTGGGGTCTGAATGAGTCCATATGAGAAAAATAGTGAAGTGTTCTTTGCAAAAGCATCCAATTTATATTCAGAGAAACCAGTTTTTTTCTTCTAACTTGTATATGTTTTATAGTCATGTTCTTAGGAATTTGTTAGCAGTTTAGGCAGTGTGTGAAGAAAAAAAACAAAAAAACAAAAACAATTTTCATGACGTCAGCACATTTGTAGCTTTTTTTTGTGGCAGGGTTCCTGCCACCCTCCTCAAAGTTTCTTAGTGCCGGTTAAAGGGATACGGACCCCCTCTGGTAAAAACCTGGTGTTCAAAGTAGATCAAGATACTTTATAAGACTTGCTGAAGGTATTGATTTAAAAGGTTTGAACAGCATCCTCCTGTCATTACTGTAGAATGTAATGCAATATTTGCTATTTAAACAACATTATGCACTAGACAGAGGAGGTTCGGATCTAGCTGTGGTCATGGATCATTTATCTTTTTGCTATCTAATTAACTGTTTATTTACCCATTAAAAAAAGATGACGCTGGGCTCAGTGAGGTTCCTTCACTGCCAATACCTGCATGCAAACCCTCGAGGGGCCAAAATACACCTCCTTCTTTGTCACAGTGTTGAACCCCAAACTGTTTACCGGTTGAATGAGTGTGTACAATGTATTGCTAATGATCAGGGTTTTTCCTGCAGTTTGGGATGAATGGTTTTTGTATGAAAGCATTTACGTCGTTGCGGTACAGCTTAATCAAGGGGTCAACATAAAGTTTGTTTTGTAATTGTAAGTATAATACAATGCAATACTTACCTGAAAATTGTGCAAGTGGGGTGTTAGAAAAATTGACTTTTTTTTTTTTTTTAAGAAAAAATTGTGAAATTCTTCTACTGTAAACATGCAATGCATTTTAGAGGAATTTTTTACAAGAAGTCCTGTTGACTTACAAATCTTACAAAGTTGCAAGTCATTACTGAAGCACTTTGTTAATTTACAGAGTTTTGCTTCCACTATAAAGGAAGTTTCATACAATATATTATGTATTAAATGAACCATTGGGTCGTAAAAAAAAAAAAAGTTAAACACTGGACTGCATTATAAAGCATTTAAAATAAATGCTATGTTTCATAAATCTGTTTAGAAACTACATAAATATTCAACCAAGCAACTATTTATCTATTAGATTTGTTTCATAAAGCAATGCTGGTGCTAAGGATGTCTCCTCTTTGAATTCCTCCTGAAATAGATACACAGAATGCATGTATTACGAGTGTAGAGTATCATATTAAAATAGCTACACCAAGGATCATCTTTGGATCATTTTGCTGTTTTTGAAGCTTTTTGACAGTGGTTATAACACGGACAGATGTTGGGGCATAATAAAGCTTTTGAGGACAGAATTATCTTTTTTTTTTTTTTTGCTTAAATATTTACTTAAACTTCCATTGTAAATTATAAATACCCACATCAGTATAGCATCCTTTGATGTGAAGAATTTTACATTGCAGTTTAATTTGATCCTATAGGGCTTATGCTGATCAAAATAGTTAAAAATATTTTTGGGAGGTTTAAACCTAAGACATTTTGTTGTTCATAACGCAAAGATCTCATGAAATTGGTTTTCTCTTAAACATAATTCTTCTCGAATTAGAAATATGCTAAGCTTGTGCTCGGGCTTGTTCCCTTTTAAATCTAAAACATTACTCTGACCGGTTAACACTGAAATGCTCAGTAGTCCATAAAAAAACTAAACAAAGAAAAAAAACACACAAATCAACATGCAGCTGTGCTCATGTCTTTATTCATGTTGTTCAGATGTTTGATGTAGCTTTCATTTCAGTTTTTTTCTTAACATTAGGGCAACTTTTTGAGGAGAACTAAAAATAAATGATAAGCACTAACGGTGAGCAATAATAGCAAAACTCCGGTCCCTGCAGTGCATGATGTATACATTAGCTTGGAGGCTGTGAAAAGTACTGTTTCCTCTCAGTGATCTGTCATTTTATAATTCAGAGTATCCTGGGCTAGAATGAATGTTCCTCTCCTTTCCCACTACCACTGTGAGGGTAATAATGCTGCTGTGACAGGATGAGTTTATCATACTCGGGGAAAGAATATGTGAAGCAAGTATTTTCTAGAATACCAGTGAGGCTGCTGTTCATCCTTTGAGTTTATGGACAAACCACATGGCCTCTCCAGTATGAGGGAGAATTGCTTTAATAAACTGTGAAAAGGAAGACCTACAGAGTTACAGTGTACTGATTTGACCAATAAAAAATCAACTGGACTCTATGGCCACATTGATTTCTTATTTTCTTTTCTTTTTTTTGTTGTCTTTTGTCTTAGGTTACCCAGCTGACATCTGAATTGCACATAAACAGTCTTAGAACGTCTGCTGACTGCAAAACATGCATCAATAATAAATTATGGCACTCATTAATCCTGCCAATGTTCCCCCGTCATTATATGGGTATCCTTCTGGTGAATCCTGAGGCATCGTGCTGCCATATTGGACAATCCCTCTGGCTTGGCCTGGATTCTGACCTAGTCTCCTTATTTTTCTTCTGTGGGTTTTTTCTATTTATTTATGAGGATGATAATAAAATATCTATCTATCTATCTATCTATCTATCTATCTGCCTACCTGCCTGCCTACACACCTACCTGTCTATCTATTGGTGTTAGACAAGATATAGTTCCACAACCAGAATTCAATCCCAACTTATGTCACAAATAGTATTTGGCTTTTTTACTATTTTTGCAGAGGGAGGAGATCAGAGTGCTAGCAAAAAGTAAAAAATATATATTTTATATACCAAAAAAAGGCCCACAAACAGTCGTTTGTACCACCCTTTTTCAAACCGGGGAATGGTTCACAGCTTAGAAGCACATCCTAAATATATATATCTATATCTATATCTATATCTATATATCTATATCTATATATCTATATCTATATCTATATATCTATATCTATATCTATATATATATATATATATATAAATAAATAAATAATTCATGTTTTATCCCTTTTAGAAAGTTAGTTTGGCAGCCAGAACAACCTGAATAGTAAAACATTTTGTTTCAGACAACGTTATGATATGCTATAATGGGTGAAGGGAGGGATGTCTAACATGTTCAGGATGGTGTAAAACTATTATTGTTGAATTGTCAAACAGCATCTGTAAGCTCCACAATCTCACATCTGGTACAACTGTGTAGATCCTAACAGGCTGGAAACAGGCTGGCAATCTCTTTTTTTTTTTTACTCTGCATATCTTTTCTTAATTTCTTCATATTAAAAACAAGCCCCTTTCCCACTCCAAGACGGAAATATATCAACATTACTGCTGCAAAAACCCAAATGAAAAACTAATTTGTAAAACAAAAGTTATGCAGTCAAGCATACACAAAATCCACGGAGGGGTAAGCTATTTGAAGAAAAGTTGCACTCATCTGCTCTCCAGCAACACACAACTCTTTTTGCAACCTCACCAGTAAAAGCATTCCGAACTTTTTCACAGTTTGATGATTTCACACGTGTCTGCCCTCGGGCCCGACTCCCTAGCTCTTCAGATAGTGCTGACGTAGTCATGCCTTATATCTATCTTTTTTTTGTTTTTTTGCCGCTGAAAAGGTCAGTCTGTCCCGCCCTCGCGAAAGCATCCTTCACAGCACATCATTCAGTAACCCTCCACCCTTCCCCAAATTCATTAGTGTAATGAGTTCAGCCACCAGCCAATGTCAGCCGACAGTCACACTTATCAGCCACAAAGCCCTAATCCAAACAGCCACTCCCTTAGAATGTGATCTGCATCTCTGACCAGATCGATTCAACCAAGAAACAACGTCCATCACAGCTCTCAAGGAGAAAATGGACAGAAAAAAGGAATTTCGCTACTCTAACATAGTTGCTGGTAGCTGAGATAGAATGAAAACAAATTATTAACAGAAAACAAAAAAATAGAAGATTTTGAGAAATAATAAAAAAAATCTGTTAGAAGTTGATGGGATGCATCAATATTTGGGTCCTAATTACGCTTTCAAGGACTTTGGTGGTTACACTTCAGCAGAAAGGACAGTTTAGTTATGGTTTGTCTGGGGAGGAGTTTGAGCTGATTGTGGTTTGCATCTGTTGGGATTTCGCGTTCACAGATAAGATAGCTCTCAGAGACAAGCTGCCTGCAAGCATATCGTCTTCTGTTTCCAAATCCAGTATATCATATCTGGGTAAGAGTATTCGATGAATTAGAGGTTAGAATGGCTTTTTTTTATTTTATACTCCAACGGCAGTGAGATGTGCTACAATAAGCATGCATTTCAAAGACAATAGGACTCTGACTGAAAGCCCTGATGGGCTTTTATACCTCCATTTATAATGACCTATCTTCTGTTCATCAGCACTATAATTTCCTGCAGAAATTGCGTCTAGGCAATTGGTATTCAATAGAGGTTGTTTATCAGATTATATGAGCCTGTGCAGTCTCATTTGCATGTTTCTGATGGGGTGGCTGGTATCATGACTCCAGTTCTTGCATTTGAAAGCAGGAAAGCGGAGGAAAAGATCAGTTTGAGTGCCAAGTTTCTTATTCATTAAAGTCAAAATGTGGAACTGCAGCAACCTCTCATAATAGTGCTGAAGGATGGAAAACTGATAGAAAAATAAAGTACCACTGTTTAGATAAATGATTTCACTCATTTAATAATCTAAAGTTTTTTAGTTTTTCTTTAGGTTTTTTTTCAGCTGAATTTTTTATTAATGGAAAGAAGTCTTCTGGATATTTGGAACTGACAATGCTTTAATTCCTGCTCATACTGGTCAATTATTCATCGATAACTGGCAATAAATCACGTTCCTCGCAACTCTATTTTAAGGAACAATAACAACAATCAGTTTGGTATGAGACAATCGGTCTAAAGCGGAAGTAAAAGCAGAATCCATGAAATAAAAATGGTTTTACATTTTAGTTTCTCTCCAACAGCTCTCGATAACAGGTTTAATTACCTCTTTAAAAGTGAAAAAAAATTAAAAGTGACTACACAACATTTATTTTACTCTAGGGCTGCAACTAACAACTATTTTAATAGTCGACTAGCCCCCGACTATTGAAACGATTAGTCGACTAATCGGATAATTATTAATTTCTTCTTAAATTTAGCAGGAAATTGGTTTATTTATGTGGCAAATGATAATAAACACAAGAAAGATGGGTACTTGAAATACGCAAATATGCGTCTTTTATTCAACTTCGCTGCTTATTCATACAAAAAGTAAATAAAAAATGTCCTAGCTGAAACCAGTTAGGCCCAGTGCTCAGTCAGTATAGACGTAAATCCGAAAAGGAATAAATCTCTGTCCATTTTTTAAGGACAGGCAAAGTGGTTTTATAAAAAAAGAATTAATTAAAATCAAGTAAACATTTTTTTCCTGTAAACCAAGCAGCAGCAAAACAGTAAATAAAACAAAGTGCATTTTGTGAGGTACGTTCAGTGGTCAACTGCAAATTAAGTTTACAATTCTCAACAGTCTGAAATCGGTTTTAACCACTGACTTTGTAGATGTGACCACGGACTCTTGAACTGGGTTATCATCCATGAAAACCCGGCACCATCGACCACAGAGAGCGGCCTCATATACTAATAGATCAGCATCTGTAATAATGACTCAGTGAGGACAGTCGCCTGGTGAGGGGTGCACATCTGCTTCTTTTGTAGAAAGGAGTCCATGGTGGCTCTCTTCATGGGACTGCATTTATTTAATTTAAAATACGTTTGTCATTCTTGATCTTTTCGGTACAGCTTCAACTATGGAGCAGTCTGAAGGCAAACGAAAGATTTCCGCAATGTGGGACCAATTTGATCTTACATGGGAAAATAAGGGGAATTGTTTTCATTTCGATCTTTCATCCGGTTCTTTTCAGCTTGTACTTGATCTATCTGAATCCAAATTCAGCTGAAATGGACTCTTAGTCGAAAAAGCGTAACAGACTAAATTTCAAAACTTTTTTTGAATAAAAAGTTGTGAAGAAATACCCCTGTCCACAAGCATCCATATTTCAAACACATTCACTTAAATTTTCACTTTATGTTACATGTTCACATTATTTATTGACTGTATAAGAATATCACATATTTTCAATTTATCTTTGGTTATGAAATAATACAATTATAATATACAACAACATACAATGAGTTAATTGTTATTGTTTACACTGGTTCATCAAATCGGTCTATCTACGTTGCCTATAGGGATTTTTAATGTCCACCAGGTGTCAGTATTATGTGACACAGTATCGACACAGTATCAATACAGTTTTGCTATGTGTCCGAACACTTCATGACGCCTCATCTACCCAGCACTACTTGCAGGTAATGTTTTTATTCCCCGTATCCAGGAAAAAATGCTCCTAAACTTTAGAAGTTTTTGTACGCGTTGCTAATGTGTTGGACGCCGCCATTTCTGTGTAGATAACCGCTCGACGCTCTTGTGAACGTGACTCTCGGCAGATTAAGCGAGACGCCTCACTCTGTTGGAAAAACACGTCTGGTGACAAAAGTCGACAATGGTATTCATTGTCGACCATTTCTATTATCGATTTGTGTCTACAACGTTGACGAATCTTTGCAGCCCTATTTTAGTCATGGTGGTAAATACCCTCATCTAACTCTGCTTCTCCAACACCTCTAAGCCAATAAAAATATTTGAAAAGAAACAGGTTGAATTGACAAAGGGTGGATTTTTGGAGCTGCATTGAATACTAACTTTGTTACTTTATACTAATACAGCTTTCATAAAGAACAAACTTACCGTAGTTTTAAACTATATGGATTTAGAGCAGAATTCTCATTCTATGCTCGAGGAAGCAATTGCATTTTAGGAAATATAATATAATAAATCAAAAAGTTTGCAATAACCCATTTTAATAAAAGTATTTATTTCATTGTGTATTATTTGTTTGATTTGTTTGACTGTTTTTTTTTTTGCCTTTTGTTGTTACATTTTTCCAGAAAAATGTAACAACAAATAATTTATTGACTGATATTCTAGTGTGTTTTAAATAAAGATGGGTTTGTATGAAGTGCTTTCTTTTTTGAGAACATCAGTGCAGGAATTCACTCCTTTATTTACTTCTTTAATAACATCCATCAGCTTTTATTTATTAACTAATAACTAATAGAGAATGAGAGCAGTTGCGATATTAATTCCTGATGAATGGGTAAAATGGCAGATTTGATAAACAAAAAAAGTTACATTTTAATTCCCATGGTTATTTATAAATGTTTGATACTTAGGTAATGAATATTGTGGAACTTGTTCATGTTAGGATTTAGGAGTCAAAGTATTTCAGACTTTTGTACTGAATAAATATAGATCAAAGTAATTTGTAGGGGAAAAAAAGAGAAAAAAATATTAATCATAATTTGTTTGAGAATGCTGTGGTCTCTTTTCAACTGTAAAAAATTCTACTTCTCAACTTAATTGAGCAGTAGAGTTCTTTATTTAATACTTTTCACTCAGCCAAGTGAACAAAAGTCTTTAGTACCACATATTGTCACCGAAACAGAGCAGGTAAACATTTACTCCCTTTATTGGTTTGAGTTTCAATAGGGAATGTAGATTTAGCCCTCATGTGTTTCTTCAGTGCTTATAACAAAAGAATAAACTTATTGAATTAAAAAAGTCTTATTTTGACACTAACTTGACTAGCGCTTAAAAAATAAGCACTTTTAGATCAACGTTGTTTTTTTTACCCTCATGCCACAACTTTAAACTTCTAAATATTTGCTAAACCGAAACATTATTATATTCGGTTTGGTCCCAAAGCAGTCATTTGCCTATTGACGGAAGAACCACATCTCAAGCCTCAGTTTTAAAGGGTGTCACGTAACGATAAAGATGTAGCTCGCTTGTGCATTTTCACTGTGATGCTGCTTGTTTGTTTTATTTCTATCTCTTGTCCCCTCAGATACAAGATGGTCATGTCATTTTGATCAAGTAAAAACTGTCACAACAATTTGATGCTACAGCATCTTTACTTCGAGCATTGCCATCTGTTCTTGAAGATAAAGCAAATCACCTGTTTTGAGAAGCCATAGGATCCCAGAAGGCATCGGGAATAAATTGCAGCACCTCAGCCACAACACAGTCCTCTTGACTATTATGAGAAGATGGACCTATTGTAAAAGTAATTCAAATATTACTGGACCCCTGAACTAGAAGTAGAAGGTTGATCTGTGTGTTTTTTTTTTTCATTTTAAGATGCTTTTAGAAAGTGTATAAATTGAATTAAACCTGTGTAAAACTAGATGTCTTACCACCAGATTACAGCAATACACAAAGGTTTCTTTTATTGAATCTTTTTATTTTATTTTATAATTTTAAGGAAAAAAATGTCCATTTAAATGAGTTAATATGAGATTGACAAGACTGTGTATAAGGGGGAGACAGCCCATACGACCAGTCGATTATTAAAAAAACATTGGCATAAAGGACAATAAAATGCTTTGAAATTGTATAAAAGGTTGCTAAACAATTGAAATACGCTGTCAAATTCTGGCCTGGTGATTTTCCCACTCTGATTCTTATATTTTCCACTTGGAAAATCTTCGACCTTATTATTCCCATCTGTACTTCAGCCTTTATAAGAATATAACACGCGCTGATCCAGGAGGAGGGAACGCTGCAAGTCAATGACTCCATACAAACTGCTGGGTCCCCTTAGACTTGAAACTTTTTTAATCTGATTGATTTAGCATGTGTTCATGACTGAAATTATTTTTTAGTAAAGTGACTTGAGACGACAAAATTTTTTCAATTGGTGCTATTTAAATAAATTGAATATTGAATCTATTGGTAGGCCTCAGCAAAAGCCCTTGTATTTTTGGATTTATTTTAATATTATTTTTAAAAATTGTCATTCAAAATATCTTTAAACTGCCTCAGCTGTCCTGACAACACAATTCCTGAAACTTTGATATACAGTAATTTTATAATCCGTTTATCTAAAGCTGCATCTAATTTTTATGCATATGCCTACTTTCACTAATCTATCACTTTCCTTTTACTGGCAACGTGACATGTGCGACAATTTGCCAAAAGATTTACCTGCAAGCAAGTTCACTGTCTATTTTAACTGGACTTGTTCAAGTTGTGGCCTGTTGTAAATTTTGGTGGGTTACCTTTCAGTGGCACCACACATTCATGCTGTCAACCGTGTTATTATAAAGATTAATCCTCACATTTGAAAACAAATTTACTGCGCAGATTTTCTTACTTGCCAGTGTATAAATGTTGGTTCTTAACCCTGGTTAAAATTCACGTTATTTTTCATTCAAAAACAACATGTACAATAAAGCTGAAAAAGACATGCAAGAGACAGAATATAAGATCTTTTAAGATCTTGTAAAATCTTGTGGGATAATTTTCTATTTCCCGGAGGATCCACACCCAAAACCCTTCTGGTCTCTACTGGAAACCTGAAGAGGGAGATAGTAAATATATTTTTTTTCAAAGTGGCATGCTGGAGCCTGATAAACTTTAACCAAAAAAGACTAAAAGCTGAAATTAACTTAAATTGTGCAAGCAAGTTATTTGTTTTGTGTTTTCTATTTCCTCTCAAAACACAATTGTTGTTTTTTCTTGTATTGTAAATTTTCATGACTTGTGTTTAGCTCAGAGAGGGTTATACCCAGGTTACACTCCACTGGGAAAGCCTGCATTGTTCTCACACTTCTTGATGGGCAGTGACCTTCTGCCGTTCGTCAAAAAAAAAAAAAAAAGCAAATAACCCAGGTAGAGTTTCTGCCAGTCTTAAATGGAGAGTATTGTACAAAATCAATATTTTTTTTTTTTTTTTTTACTATTTTAAGGTGTCATAAAGTTACTCAGTCATCAAAAAACAAACCTCCACTGTGGCTCCGACTAATGAATGCATGTTTTGGGAATCCTTAAAAATAAAAAACGTTGAAATCCCTTAAGTTCAACCATAAATCCCTAAGTTGTTCAAAAAGGCACAATGGATCCAGAGCAGAAGCAGAGAGGACAAAGAGAGAAGGAGGATGTTTTAACATCACTTCCAACGGTCATCAATGCGAGATCTCTAACTAACAAGCTGGATGTTGTGGAACCTCTGGAGATTGGTACGCAAACAAAGATTATTTTTAAAATGAGCAAAACTACGGAAAACCCTAAGCATTTCCTCATCGACCTTTCTACATCAACAGTGCCTTTAGAGGTGTAATCATTTTGTCAGGGATTTAGACTGCTACAGGAGATCATCCCTGCCCAGCAAACTCAGTGTGTAAAAAAATAAAAAAATAAAAAAATATTGAAGACACTTTGATAATATGAATTACAACAACATTTAATTTCCCTTGAGGTTTTTTTAAAGTATCTTTGAATTAGAATGACATAATGTAGCCCCTTTGTAAAACAAAATACAATGCTCAGCACCAACGAACAACCCTTAAGCCTGGATAAATGAGCAGGATTTGTGATAAAATGAGATAAAACTATAATAATGACCATTTCATTCATAGAATGATTTGCAGCCTAAATTGTGTGATTTCTCTTTTACTGTGAAGGTAAAAGTAATCAACAGAAGTAAATGACAGAAAACAGATTTAAGCTGCTGGGCGACATCAGACTTGTCAGGGAAAATTAAAAAAAGGGGGCAGAGCCCCAAAAGACCACTTTCTATGGGGGAGGCTGAATGGTGTAAAC
This sequence comes from Orestias chungarensis, assembly GCA_032876305.1. Taxonomy (NCBI): domain Eukaryota; kingdom Metazoa; phylum Chordata; class Actinopteri; order Cyprinodontiformes; family Cyprinodontidae; genus Orestias; species Orestias chungarensis. The sequence goes on along the minus strand of JAVLVB010000125.1, from coordinate 1,501,877 downwards.
TGAAACTGGGCTTTCGAGAGAAGATCAACGCTTGGAGCACCATCAAACAGGCTGCTGTGTTTAAAATAAAAAAACATTACCACAAATACCAAGATATATGTGGCATTACCTTAATATCTTGTCACTGTTCACCAGAGATAAAATACATGTAACCAAAACAAATAGACTTGATTTGGAAGGACATCTCTGACTATCTGGATGGACAATGTAAGCTTAGAAGCAACAAACAATACAAAATATATTTCTGTTTTTATATGACCAAAAATGTAGTAAAAAAACATCTAAACATTAATTTGTCAATAACTGATGTGCCTTGATTAATTTATTTACATGTTAAAATTTTTCAAGTGTTTAATTCCAACGTTTGGTGCCTACTTAATTACTCTGGTAAATAACACAGCAATATTCCCTTGTATGAAGAAGATTTCTGCATATAATCAACTTTACAATCTTTTGCTACATGTAGCCTTGTGCATTGTTTGTTGACTGATAGATGAGACAAATATTGTCCCCCTCATTTCGCCCTGCCCTTGACTTCCCAGCTCTTATTGCTCTCTCCTTGTAACGACCTGTCATCTCATTCCGTGTAATGAAGAGATAAAAAACGGAATATCCAACTCATTTGCTGCCTGATCATCTCTTCACCCTTACACTAAGGGGAGATTGGTTGCTCAACCTCCAATGATGAGATGCTGAACAGGCGGTCGTAGTCACATCACCGCTCAAAAACAAAAGAAAACACAGTTCAGGAAGGCCGAGCCACCTATAGAAAAATCCAAATGGCCAGGCTGATTAAATTGAAAAAATTAAATGAATATGTTACAGTTTTAATAAATGAAACATTACTTACAATTTTCATAAAACAGCAATTACATAAAGTAGAACTGTGAGGATTTGAGGCAAACAAAAAAAAAAGGGCTTAATATCGTGTGTCTCACAGTTTGGCATATTTTACGAGGCCAACAGAGCAAGTTAACGTAAAACTTGATTTCAAATGATTGGTGGTTTTAATAACACATGTCTCCCCTTCCCACTGCACTCCAGTCTCCTTAAATAACTGGTTTGTGTATTTTAGTTCTAAACAACGGTTTGGAAGACTTTAGGCGGCGACACGGTTTTATAGGTTAATATATTGTTATACTTAATGAAACAACTGTGTCACAGCAAA
>JAVLVB010000125.1:1478999-1495470 GCA_032876305.1 Orestias chungarensis | reverse complement strand
GCCTGGATGGTAGCTTTCCGGAAGTGGAGTTACTTACGCCCGGTCTAGACATTCAAAGTTCGCAAGCCTAGAGATTTTCTGTTTCACTGACAGTATTCATACTGTTATGACTCTCACATTCAAACACATGCAAATGTACAAAGAGCTAAGACAAAAATCCATTCTCCCCATTATTACTAATCTTTAAGCCTCCTATGAGTCAAGTCACGTTATAAGGAAAACAGTCAGCCTCCCATTCTCAGCCAGATTGTCTGTTATGGTGGCAGAAATATAATGCTCCCTTAATACTTTACAAAAACTAATCAATTTCAATGAGAGCAACCCTCTTTGTTAGAATCATCCTCAACATTATAACCTCGAGATTGTTTTCAACACAAAACACTTACAAGCCACCTGTCCACCCTAAGACTCAGTCCCCCCAGTGCTGAATGTGTTACAGTAAAGAACGCTGCTCACGTTGCCAGCGTGCCTCATAGTGGGCTCAGGCGTTTCAGTCAAATCTATTAAAATTAACGACACTGTGTATCGTTAGCAATGAATTTCATTCCAGGGGTTTTACCCTTTTCTATTGCAAAAAAAATCTGTTATTTTATGTGTTGATAAACAAAAATAAACATGCATTTTTCATAACAACCATTCAACCTCGCCAAGAAAGAATGAAAGCACCTCCATGTCAGAAGTTACAACTATCCAGATTATTGTTTTATGCTGGCACACATTTAGACTTTTTCTTTACAAACAAACAACCTGAATTCGGCCCCTCTATGTCGCTACTTTGTAGAATATTTCACTGTAATTACAGCTGTTAGTCTTATGGGGAACATGTGTACCATTGTAATCTTGGTACAGTTTTAAAAGAAACTTTCCAAACTCTCATGCTCCACCAGAATAAAATCCAGGCCTGTGGCCGCTCCCACAATAAAATCCCCATTGGTGACAATATGGGAGCTGTGTTGTTTTAGTTTGTTGGCCTCTAATTGAGCTCTATTGGGCAAAAAAAAGATCAGATTTACTCATTTGATCACAGCACATTCCCTAACATGCATTCTAGGGGACATGTAGGGAAAACTACATGATTCCTGGCAAAGACTTCCTTTCAGTATTGGCCACCTACAACTATCTTTGGCTTTTATCTGACCAATTGTATCCCATGTCCTCAAAGTCCCGGTAAATGAAAGGATTTTGTGAGATTGAATACCCACAAAGCAACCAGCAGATGGACCTGACAGGGAACCAGATTTGGTGGTGGTACTGTCAGAGGAGGGGAAGTGAGTTTGACATCACAGGGAGGGACACAAAGGCAAGAAAAAAGGGAGACACTTGAAATGGAAAACGGAGAGAAGGAGACAAGTGGGAGGTGTAGCTTGGTGACACATGACAGACTGATTCACACAGGAAAGGGGATGCTAAATGAAAGCTAGGTCTGTGACGGCACCGTGGGCGTGCATTGCACTCTTGTCAAGCCCAGCTGCACCTCTTTCCCGTTCAAAAGCAATGCTGATACACACACACACACACACACACCCTCGAGCTGTCAGTATATTTCTTACCAGCTCTTTTTAAAAGTTGTGAGCTTGTTGACAAAGATTGTCTTTTCCATTTGTAGCCATACATTTTTCCTTCGCTGAGGTGGTGAAACATTTATTTTTTTGCTATACTACGTTGTGATTTTTCTCCCGTGCTTGCAGCTTCAGCTTAGTCTGGGTAATGACCCACCGAGTCTGGGTAATGACTCGGTGGGTCACCTTTCAGTGGCACCACACATTCATGCTGTCAACCGTGTTATTATAAAGATAAATCCTCACATTTGAAAACAAATTTACTGCGCAGATTTTCTTACTTGCCAGTGTATAAATGTTGGTTCTTAACCCTGGTTAAAATTCACGTTATTTTTCATTCAAAAACAACATGTACAATAAAGCTGAAAAAGACATGCAAGAGACAGAATATAAGATCTTTTAAGATCTTGTAATATCTTGTGGGATAATTTTCTATTTCCTGGAGGATCCACACCCAAAACCCTTCTGGTCTCTGCTGGAAACCTGAAGAGGGAGATAGTAAATATATTTTTTTCAAAGTGGCATGCTGGAGCCTGATAAACTTCAACCAAAAAAGACTAAAAGCTGAAATTAAGTTAAATTTTGCAAGCAAGTTATTTGTTTTCTGTTGTCTATTTCCTCTCAAAACACAATTGTTGTTTTTTCTGTATTTTTTATTTTTTTTTTTAAAGGACATGTACATTGTTAGATCTATTTTAGGGAGAGCTTTAGCAGAAGCTGTGTGCTTTTTACAGGAACATTGTACAACACTAAGTAATGTATGACTTCTTACCCAATAATGCACACATTGTTTTGTTGTTGTAATTAGTCTTGACAATTACTTTTTTTTTTACTTAAGTAAATGTAATCAATGAAAAGAAAGGACAAAAATGCAGCGAGGTACTTATAGACTCACTGCTTTTAGCAGCTACCTGTTCTTTGCCATTTACCTCATTATTTTTCAACCTAATATTACTGTGATTATCAGGTTCAGTTCGTGACATTAAAGACTAGAAGAGAAAACAGCTCTTTAAGTAAAGCTACACTGACTTATCAATCAATTTACTTTTTAGTTAAATAGAAAAAACGTATTTTAAGGGAATGAGGAGAGGCTGAAAAAGCAGCGAACGCTGAGAAAGGGTTACATGATTTAGATTGGTAGAGGAAAGTGCTTTTTGTGTTGTTGTTGTTGTTTCTTTGGTAGAGTCAATGCAAAAAAGTCACTTCCTAATGTTTAGCTAGGCAGCTGCAGAGGACAAGCTATGAGCTGATGAATTCTCTCAGGATTCTTTCTGACACAGGAATCCAGGCTTGGTGTCGAAACATAAATGAGCTTCAACCAGGGAAGTTTAAAGGACACCAGGAATGGATTAAGCTCAGTTAAGAGAAAAACCCATATAGAAAATACATTTATTTAGACTGAAAATATTTAAGTAGCTTAATGAGAAATACGGGGTTCTAGTCTAACACAAAGGATGATTATTGGGCGAAATCTGGTCGTCCAACAATTTTTTAATTCCCAGCCTTTTCGATGGTGGTTTTCGCAGCAAGGAGTGTGAGTTTCAGGAACACACACACAGTCTCAGTAAAATGTCCCACGCAGACACAAACTTACACCCACACACCAGAATCATGACACTTTCACTGACTTCAAGCTGCATGACACCGGACCTCAAGGCAAGGATGTGAGGATCTATTCTTTTTTTAACTAAACAAAAATACAGAACAAATCCCACAATTTAATCATTTTCTTTTCAAAAACTGAGGCATCATAGAAAAGCTTTTATTGAAAACCAGTCCACCCCAATATCCAACATCTTACTGAAATTGTTGAACAATAATATTTTTCTTTCCTGTTAAATCGTATCAGTCTCATTGTTCTGGATGGTTCTTGCCAATGTTCCAGTTCGTTGAAATTTTCAGACATTTATCTCTGTGGGAATACTTTGGTCAAAATTGTACTTTGACTATTCCTTTAGAACAGTTTGTTGAACATGTCTCCTGATTCATGAGTAAACTGCAGAAATTGCTGCTTTGTTAAAGGTGGTAAGTTTAAAATTTAGGGTTTTTCTATTTATCAGCACCATCAGGCTATTTTCTACACACAGTATTTTTGTTTATGTTTGCCTTATCAATGTTTGAAAATGAAAAGTCTCTTGTTTTTTGTTTAGAAATTTTTTTAAATGTGCATTGTGATGGAGACCAGGGTTCCATCCCATTAGATTATTGATATTCATTTAAAGAACAAATGCTTTTTGATTTCAGTTCTTTACTTCAGTTACATGGACATTTATTTAAACATTCTTTCAGGCAGAAGGACTGGCCATCCTTCCTGGACAGGGGGAATGTGGGGATATGTTAGTTAATTGTTAATTGTTTGTCCTACCTTTCAGGTGTGTCTCCTCAGCAGGGTGGAGCAGCAAAGGGTGATGAGTGCTCCAGGTGCTATTAAAAAGCTCCTGGAGCATACCATTTTCAACTAATTGTGGTAGTGCCCTGAAGAGTTACGTTAATTTATATTTAATCGTTGATTGACCTTAGATTAGTTTAGTTCTAATAATTTGCATGCTTTTAAAAATTTATTGGTACCATTTATTGTTTTGTTAGGTTTGTGTAAATTATTTCTTGTTTTGTTTTGTTACCCCTTTACTTTCTATGAGTGGAATTGCCCAATGTATTAAAGCCAGCTTGTTTCTCTCACTAGAAATGGGTGTCAGTTCAAATATGACCTGCAGTTTTAAATAAATTCAATCTCAACTGCAATCAGTTGCCTCGTCTCCTTTTCTGAATGGAGAGCCTTCGCCGGTGGAAGTGACATGCATTGTTTACCAAAGCTTTATTTTCTTCTAAGGACAAGGGCTCTACTGGAAAAGGTACGGGAAAAGAAAATTAATATAGGTTTGTATACAAACAATGCCTACTTACATATGATAATTTTTAAAAGACCTCAAGACTTTCTGTCTGCCCTGGAAGCTAAGGAAATTGCAATAACATGCCTGCTGCAGCATATATCCAAATAAATGCTGGAAAAGGTCTGAAAAGGATTTATGGTTTATTTTTAAGACACCTGTAATTTTGCTAGGGGTGTGTAGACCTTTGAGAGCCTGGGTGTGTGTGTTTTTTTTTTTTTTGTTTGTTTTTTACCTTGATGGTGACACAGCGATCCAAATATATTAGCAACAAACAAAGTTTTTATTCAGGCCTCCTTTGCTGTGCGGAACATAATTTATCTAATTAAACATGTAGCAGCTGGCAAATTATGCCGCAATTAGACTGTAAATCACAGCTGACTCTACAGCATGACAGTGAATGCGCACAAAAAACTCTTCCCAAATCACCCAAGGAGAGAGTAAGTATCCCTTCGTTCAACAGGCAGTGTGATTTAAGCTTGAAACTCACACCTCCATCTGCAAAGGCCTGCTACATGAAATAGTACCCCTGAGCCCAGGCATCCATATTCCCCAGCCTATGCTTTACTCTGCTTGGCTGGTTTTTATTAATGCAATCCTACCACATTATCCATCATTCCTCTCTGCTAAAGTCTTGACAGTTAATTAGATGCCACATTTGCTGGAACTATATTAGGCATTAAGCAAAGCAGAAGAAAAAAGCCACAGTGGTGACCTATGGTAGAAAGGTAGCAGACTCGTATATTGGTAGAATGTCAGCTACAACACAACAAAATGTTTTAAACTCCTAAATCTATAAGGGGAAGGGATATTCTGAGGGTTCCATATATCATTGTGCCTGACTGCATCCAGACTCACTGAGGTCAGACTCTGATGAATGACTCCTTCTGCCTATTCAGTACATTTATTAGTATGTTAACCATAGATCTCCAAGAATTTACAATTGGAATACATCCCTTCTGACAATGTTGTACTTTAAAATATTTAAAACGACAACCAAGCCGCTAACCACAGAAGGTGTATTAGCATGCAGAAAAAAATAGTATGTTTTTCTCTTTATTTATTTGCACCATATAGAAAAAATGCATGGGTAAAATGTATGTAAAAAAAAAAAAAAAAACTACTTTTTAATTACATATTACGTTTTATCCCATTTCTTAATAAAAGAATTTCAGAACATTCATGTTTTCTAAAAAGAAATGTGAATATGGTTCTAATCTTTAAATGTTTGCAGGCTAGTATAGCTTATGTCCTTTGCCACAGCAATCCATTTGGAGTTGCTTACAAATTCTGAAAGTGTGTGCATCGTAAGTTTTCCAATGATGGCAAACCCATAAGAAAAAATGCAGATATTGACATGTGAAAATTAGCTTTCTGGAAGCAGTAGACAGAAAGAAAGCTCTCAAAGTTTGAGCATAGTTCTACCCAAACCAGATCTGCAAACTGGGAGTGTCAGCAATGGATGTTCATTTACATAACTTTGCAAAATCTCCACCTCCAGCACTGATTGTTAAGAGGTCAGGAAAGGGTGTCAAACTCCTTTTCATTTCCAGGCATATCAAGGTATAAATTTCTGTAAAAAGGATAAAACTACAGGTTAAAAAACTGTAAAAAAAAAAAATATATATATATATATTTTAAAAAAAGTTTCTGTATTCAGTCAGTACGTACTGCTTAAAAATAAAATTGAACGTCTTTTTACATTGATGCAATTTGAAAGTGCATAAATAAAAACTGATTTGATTTCATTGATAAAATTATATTTACGAACACCTTAGAGGTTGTATTTGTTATATTTTTATAATACATTTATTTATTACCTTTAAACCCCGTCTTTTATTGTATTTATTTTTCTGATTAAATCAACACATTGAATATGATATAATTACATAAAATAAAAATAATATAGGCTGTGTGCAGAACATCTTAAGCAGAAAATAAAACAACATACACCTCTCACTAATTGAGATACCAGTCTTGTTGTTCTGGGTAAAGACCCGTTCAAAAGAATCAGAATGTTGTGAATGCAAAATGCTGTCAGTAAAGCAGGAGAAAGGACTGCAGCGGCCGGAGGACAGAGTATGCAATCCTATTGTAAACGCTGTTAACAGTGGGCTAAAAACATTAATAGTTCTAAAACCGAACACATGCTCCATTTTTGCTTCTAAATAATCCATCAGCAAATCTTGCTCTGGAAAACATTTGCGCTGTACAATGTGGAAAATTGCCTTTTCTCTTCTTGTCTCGTAGCCTGCTTGCAACATGTATCCGCCATTAAAACAGGAACGGCTTTCATGCTGGATTAAAACCCCGGTCGGCTGTGGTAGAGGGCGCCAGGTTTTGATGGAAGTTTCTTCTTGTTAAAGTGACATTTTTCCTCTTCACTGTCACCACATGCATGCTCAGTACGAGGGATTGCTATAATGACAGTTAAATGGAAACATACATTTTAGGAGAAAAGGATTGCAAGTCAATGACCGGATTCAATCTGCCAGTTTTTCTTACTCAGAAAACTTGTCAAACTAATTTCAATAAGTAACTTGAACTTTAGATGCTTTTTGATAGTTATTTAGAATGTGGGAATTATTGAATACAAATAACTTTTCTTGTAAAGTGCCTTGAGATAAAGTGTTGTGATAAGTATTAAAGATTCTAAATTCAAAACATGAATAATTATTGTCTTTGGATTTATCACATACTTGCATGCATATTTTATTAAGCTTTTGTGTGCAGGTTACTGGTCTAAGAAGGAAAAAAAATGTTGCCGTGATAAAGCTGACCGGATAATCCAACTGGGAGCTCTTAGCAGTATGTGTTGCCTGAGTATTTGGGGAGTAAAACCCAGGAAAGCACTTGCTTCTTGAATCAGATAGATCTGCTGCTAAATTTATCACCCTTCACTGATCCTTTCAGCTTATAACATGACCAGGAAATCATCATATAAAGGTATGACTGATGTTCACAGAGCATTACGTCTGTGTGGGTAAAGAATTTTCTCCACATAAGAACGTCTTAGTCGTCTTATTTGTGAAGTATGTTTAAAAGCAGCTCGCAGAAGTAAGACCTCTTGAGTACATGATTGACAGAAGAATTTAAAAGGAACATGTCGGTATCCAGAGCTTTGGTTGGATGATTATTTACATCTGAACGATACTGTCTGCCTTTAACTAACAAACCATGCATTCTGTAAAAGTACATTTGCATGCTTGCATAGTGATTTTTTTTTTTCTCGATATTCCCAGATTTCCAAGGTGCAGGGGGTACATGCACTCATAGAGATGACATACAGTCTCTGAGACATTTCCAGTTGTATTTTTGTGGAGCTGAAAAGACCAAACAGTCTTCGTCTGTTTGCTCGATCAATAGAGACACTTATCTCAAACTCAATTATGAGTTAATTTATTTATAAATCTACAGTGATTGTAATCTCCATCTCCATTAATGTTGTTGTAAAATCTAAATCCTGCAGGGTTTGTTTGTCTTCCACGAAATTGCTGACTTCATCAGTCATCACTCAACAGAAACTCTCAGCTCTATTTTATGCAATTCCTTTTTGTATAAAATCCATATAAGAGGCTTCTTATTATTCTGTATGAGGGGTTTGTCGTGTTTGATATATATGTATATGTCTATGTATATGTATATATGTATATATGTATATATGTATGTATACATATATATATGTATGTATACATATATATATGTATGTATACATATATATATGTATGTATACATATATGTATGTATGTATACATATATGTATGTATGTATACATATATGTATGTATGTATACATACATGTATGTATGTATACATACATGTATGTATGTATACATACATGTATGTATGTATACATACATGTATGTATGTATACATACATGTATGTATGTATACATACATGTATGTATGTATACATACATATATACATGTATACATATATACATATACATAGACATATACATATATATCAAACACGACAAACCCCTCATACAGAATAATAAGAAGCCTCTTATATGGATTTTATACAAAAAGGAATTGCATAAAATAGAGCTGAGAGTTTCTGTTGAGTGATGACTGATGAAGTCAGCAATTTCGTGGAAGACAAACAAACCCTGCAGGATTTAGATTTTACAACAACATTAATGGAGATGGAGATTACAATCACTGTAGATTTATAAATAAATTAACTCATAATTGAGTTTGAGATAAGTGTCTCTATTGATCGAGCAAACAGACGAAGACTGTTTGGTCTTTTCAGCTCCACAAAAATACAACTGGAAATGTCTCAGAGACTGTATGTCATCTCTATGAGTGCATGTACCCCCTGCACCTTGGAAATCTGGGAATATCGAGAAAAAAAAAAATCACTATGCAAGCATGCAAATGTACTTTTACAGAATGCATGGTTTGTTAGTTAAAGGCAGACAGTATCGTTCAGATGTAAATAATCATCCAACCAAAGCTCTGGATACCGACATGTTCCTTTTAAATTCTTCTGTCAATCATGTACTCAAGAGGTCTTACTTCTGCGAGCTGCTTTTAAACATACTTCACAAATAAGACGACTAAGACGTTCTTATGTGGAGAAAATTCTTTACCCACACAGACGTAATGCTCTGTGAACATCAGTCATACCTTTATATGATGATTTCCTGGTCATGTTATAAGCTGAAAGGATCAGTGAAGGGTGATAAATTTAGCAGCAGATCTATCTGATTCAAGAAGCAAGTGCTTTCCTGGGTTTTACTCCCCAAATACTCAGGCAACACATACTGCTAAGAGCTCCCAGTTGGATTATCCGGTCAGCTTTATCACGGCAACATTTTTTTTCCTTCTTAGACCAGTAACCTGCACACAAAAGCTTAATAAAATATGCATGCAAGTATGTGATAAATCCAAAGACAATAATTATTCATGTTTTGAATTTAGAATCTTTAATACTTATCACAACACTTTATCTCAAGGCACTTTACAAGAAAAGTTATTTGTATTCAATAATTCCCACATTCTAAATAACTATCAAAAAGCATCTAAAGTTCAAGTTACTTATTGAAATTAGTTTGACAAGTTTTCTGAGTAAGAAAAACTGGCAGATTGAATCCGGTCATTGACTTGCAATCCTTTTCTCCTAAAATGTATGTTTCCATTTAACTGTCATTATAGCAATCCCTCGTACTGAGCATGCATGTGGTGACAGTGAAGAGGAAAAATGTCACTTTAACAAGAAGAAACTTCCATCAAAACCTGGCGCCCTCTACCACAGCCGACCGGGGTTTTAATCCAGCATGAAAGCCGTTCCTGTTTTAATGGCGGATACATGTTGCAAGCAGGCTACGAGACAAGAAGAGAAAAGGCAATTTTCCACATTGTACAGCGCAAATGTTTTCCAGAGCAAGATTTGCTGATGGATTATTTAGAAGCAGAAATGGAGCATGTGTTCGGTTTTAGAACTATTAATGTTTTTAGCCCACTGTTAACAGCGTTTACAATAGGATTGCATACTCTGTCCTCCGGCCGCTGCAGTCCTTTCTCCTGCTTTACTGACAGCATTTTGCATTCACAACATTCTGATTCTTTTGAACGGGTCTTTACCCAGAACAACAAGACTGGTATCTCAATTAGTGAGAGGTGTATGTTGTTTTATTTTCTGCTTAAGATGTTCTGCACACAGCCTTTATTATTTTTATTTTATGTAATTATATCATATTCAATGTGTTGATTTAATCAGAAAAATAAATACAATAAAAGACGGGGTTTAAAGGTAATAAATAAATGTATTATAAAAATATAACAAATACAACCTCTAAGGTGTTCGTAAATATAATTTTATCAATGAAATCAAATCAGTTTTTATTTATGCACTTTCAAATTGCATCAATGTAAAAAGACGTTCAATTTTATTTTTAAGCAGTACGTACTGACTGAATACAGAAACTTTTTTTAAAATATATATATATATATTTTTTTTTTTTTACAGTTTTTTAACCTGTAGTTTTATCCTTTTTACAGAAATTTATACCTTGATATGCCTGGAAATGAAAAGGAGTTTGACACCCTTTCCTGACCTCTTAACAATCAGTGCTGGAGGTGGAGATTTTGCAAAGTTATGTAAATGAACATCCATTGCTGACACTCCCAGTTTGCAGATCTGGTTTGGGTAGAACTATGCTCAAACTTTGAGAGCTTTCTTTCTGTCTACTGCTTCCAGAAAGCTAATTTTCACATGTCAATATCTGCATTTTTTCTTATGGGTTTGCCATCATTGGAAAACTTACGATGCACACACTTTCAGAATTTGTAAGCAACTCCAAATGGATTGCTGTGGCAAAGGACATAAGCTATACTAGCCTGCAAACATTTAAAGATTAGAACCATATTCACATTTCTTTTTAGAAAACATGAATGTTCTGAAATTCTTTTATTAAGAAATGGGATAAAACGTAATATGTAATTAAAAAGTAGTTTTTTTTTTTTTTTTTACATACATTTTACCCATGCATTTTTTCTATATGGTGCAAATAAATAAAGAGAAAAACATACTATTTTTTTCTGCATGCTAATACACCTTCTGTGGTTAGCGGCTTGGTTGTCGTTTTAAATATTTTAAAGTACAACATTGTCAGAAGGGATGTATTCCAATTGTAAATTCTTGGAGATCTATGGTTAACATACTAATAAATGTACTGAATAGGCAGAAGGAGTCATTCATCAGAGTCTGACCTCAGTGAGTCTGGATGCAGTCAGGCACAATGATATATGGAACCCTCAGAATATCCCTTCCCCTTATAGATTTAGGAGTTTAAAACATTTTGTTGTGTTGTAGCTGACATTCTACCAATATACGAGTCTGCTACCTTTCTACCATAGGTCACCACTGTGGCTTTTTTCTTCTGCTTTGCTTAATGCCTAATATAGTTCCAGCAAATGTGGCATCTAATTAACTGTCAAGACTTTAGCAGAGAGGAATGATGGATAATGTGGTAGGATTGCATTAATAAAAACCAGCCAAGCAGAGTAAAGCATAGGCTGGGGAATATGGATGCCTGGGCTCAGGGGTACTATTTCATGTAGCAGGCCTTTGCAGATGGAGGTGTGAGTTTCAAGCTTAAATCACACTGCCTGTTGAACGAAGGGATACTTACTCTCTCCTTGGGTGATTTGGGAAGAGTTTTTTGTGCGCATTCACTGTCATGCTGTAGAGTCAGCTGTGATTTACAGTCTAATTGCGGCATAATTTGCCAGCTGCTACATGTTTAATTAGATAAATTATGTTCCGCACAGCAAAGGAGGCCTGAATAAAAACTTTGTTTGTTGCTAATATATTTGGATCGCTGTGTCACCATCAAGGTAAAAAACAAACAAAAAAAAAAAAAACACACACACCCAGGCTCTCAAAGGTCTACACACCCCTAGCAAAATTACAGGTGTCTTAAAAATAAACCATAAATCCTTTTCAGACCTTTTCCAGCATTTATTTGGATATATGCTGCAGCAGGCATGTTATTGCAATTTCCTTAGCTTCCAGGGCAGACAGAAAGTCTTGAGGTCTTTTAAAAATTATCATATGTAAGTAGGCATTGTTTGTATACAAACCTATATTAATTTTCTTTTCCCGTACCTTTTCCAGTAGAGCCCTTGTCCTTAGAAGAAAATAAAGCTTTGGTAAACAATGCATGTCACTTCCACCGGCGAAGGCTCTCCATTCAGAAAAGGAGACGAGGCAACTGATTGCAGTTGAGATTGAATTTATTTAAAACTGCAGGTCATATTTGAACTGACACCCATTTCTAGTGAGAGAAACAAGCTGGCTTTAATACATTGGGCAATTCCACTCATAGAAAGTAAAGGGGTAACAAAACAAAACAAGAAATTATTTACACAAACCTAACAAAACAATAAATGGTACCAATAAATTTTTAAAAGCATGCAAATTATTAGAACTAAACTAATCTAAGGTCAATCAACGATTAAATATAAATTAACGTAACTCTTCAGGGCACTACCACAATTAGTTGAAAATGGTATGCTCCAGGAGCTTTTTAATAGCACCTGGAGCACTCATCACCCTTTGCTGCTCCACCCTGCTGAGGAGACACACCTGAAAGGTAGGACAAACAATTAACAATTAACTAACATATCCCCACATTCCCCCTGTCCAGGAAGGATGGCCAGTCCCTCTGCCTGAAAGAATGTTTAAATAAATGTCCATGTAACTGAAGTAAAGAACTGAAATCAAAAAGCATTTGTTCTTTAAATGAATATCAATAATCTAATGGGATGGAACCCTGGTCTCCATCACAATGCACATTTAAAAAAATTTCTAAACAAAAAACAAGAGACTTTTCATTTTCAAACATTGATAAGGCAAACATAAACAAAAATACTGTGTGTAGAAAATAGCCTGATGGTGCTGATAAATAGAAAAACCCTAAATTTTAAACTTACCACCTTTAACAAAGCAGCAATTTCTGCAGTTTACTCATGAATCAGGAGACATGTTCAACAAACTGTTCTAAAGGAATAGTCAAAGTACAATTTTGACCAAAGTATTCCCACAGAGATAAATGTCTGAAAATTTCAACGAACTGGAACATTGGCAAGAACCATCCAGAACAATGAGACTGATACGATTTAACAGGAAAGAAAAATATTATTGTTCAACAATTTCAGTAAGATGTTGGATATTGGGGTGGACTGGTTTTCAATAAAAGCTTTTCTATGATGCCTCAGTTTTTGAAAAGAAAATGATTAAATTGTGGGATTTGTTCTGTATTTTTGTTTAGTTAAAAAAAGAATAGATCCTCACATCCTTGCCTTGAGGTCCGGTGTCATGCAGCTTGAAGTCAGTGAAAGTGTCATGATTCTGGTGTGTGGGTGTAAGTTTGTGTCTGCGTGGGACATTTTACTGAGACTGTGTGTGTGTTCCTGAAACTCACACTCCTTGCTGCGAAAACCACCATCGAAAAGGCTGGGAATTAAAAAATTGTTGGACGACCAGATTTCGCCCAATAATCATCCTTTGTGTTAGACTAGAACCCCGTATTTCTCATTAAGCTACTTAAATATTTTCAGTCTAAATAAATGTATTTTCTATATGGGTTTTTCTCTTAACTGAGCTTAATCCATTCCTGGTGTCCTTTAAACTTCCCTGGTTGAAGCTCATTTATGTTTCGACACCAAGCCTGGATTCCTGTGTCAGAAAGAATCCTGAGAGAATTCATCAGCTCATAGCTTGTCCTCTGCAGCTGCCTAGCTAAACATTAGGAAGTGACTTTTTTGCATTGACTCTACCAAAGAAACAACAACAACAACACAAAAAGCACTTTCCTCTACCAATCTAAATCATGTAACCCTTTCTCAGCGTTCGCTGCTTTTTCAGCCTCTCCTCATTCCCTTAAAATACGTTTTTTCTATTTAACTAAAAAGTAAATTGATTGATAAGTCAGTGTAGCTTTACTTAAAGAGCTGTTTTCTCTTCTAGTCTTTAATGTCACGAACTGAACCTGATAATCACAGTAATATTAGGTTGAAAAATAATGAGGTAAATGGCAAAGAACAGGTAGCTGCTAAAAGCAGTGAGTCTATAAGTACCTCGCTGCATTTTTGTCCTTTCTTTTCATTGATTACATTTACTTAAGTAAAAAAAAAAGTAATTGTCAAGACTAATTACAACAACAAAACAATGTGTGCATTATTGGGTAAGAAGTCATACATTACTTAGTGTTGTACAATGTTCCTGTAAAAAGCACACAGCTTCTGCTAAAGCTCTCCCTAAAATAGATCTAACAATGTACATGTCCTTTAAAAAAAAAAATAAAAAATACAGAAAAAACAACAATTGTGTTTTGAGAGGAAATAGACAACAGAAAACAAATAACTTGCTTGCAAAATTTAACTTAATTTCAGCTTTTAGTCTTTTTTGGTTGAAGTTTATCAGGCTCCAGCATGCCACTTTGAAAAAAATATATTTACTATCTCCCTCTTCAGGTTTCCAGCAGAGACCAGAAGGGTTTTGGGTGTGGATCCTCCAGGAAATAGAAAATTATCCCACAAGATATTACAAGATCTTAAAAGATCTTATATTCTGTCTCTTGCATGTCTTTTTCAGCTTTATTGTACATGTTGTTTTTGAATGAAAAATAACGTGAATTTTAACCAGGGTTAAGAACCAACATTTATACACTGGCAAGTAAGAAAATCTGCGCAGTAAATTTGTTTTCAAATGTGAGGATTTATCTTTATAATAACACGGTTGACAGCATGAATGTGTGGTGCCACTGAAAGGTGACCCACCGAGTCATTACCCAGACTCGGTGGGTCATTACCCAGACTAAGCTGAAGCTGCAAGCACGGGAGAAAAATCACAACGTAGTATAGCAAAAAAATAAATGTTTCACCACCTCAGCGAAGGAAAAATGTATGGCTACAAATGGAAAAGACAATCTTTGTCAACAAGCTCACAACTTTTAAAAAGAGCTGGTAAGAAATATACTGACAGCTCGAGGGTGTGTGTGTGTGTGTGTATCAGCATTGCTTTTGAACGGGAAAGAGGTGCAGCTGGGCTTGACAAGAGTGCAATGCACGCCCACGGTGCCGTCACAGACCTAGCTTTCATTTAGCATCCCCTTTCCTGTGTGAATCAGTCTGTCATGTGTCACCAAGCTACACCTCCCACTTGTCTCCTTCTCTCCGTTTTCCATTTCAAGTGTCTCCCTTTTTTCTTGCCTTTGTGTCCCTCCCTGTGATGTCAAACTCACTTCCCCTCCTCTGACAGTACCACCACCAAATCTGGTTCCCTGTCAGGTCCATCTGCTGGTTGCTTTGTGGGTATTCAATCTCACAAAATCCTTTCATTTACCGGGACTTTGAGGACATGGGATACAATTGGTCAGATAAAAGCCAAAGATAGTTGTAGGTGGCCAATACTGAAAGGAAGTCTTTGCCAGGAATCATGTAGTTTTCCCTACATGTCCCCTAGAATGCATGTTAGGGAATGTGCTGTGATCAAATGAGTAAATCTGATCTTTTTTTTGCCCAATAAAGCTCAATTAGAGGCCAACAAACTAAAACAACACAGCTCCCATATTGTCACCAATGGGGATTTTATTGTGGGAGCGGCCACAGGCCTGGATTTTATTCTGGTGGAGCATGAGAGTTTGGAAAGTTTCTTTTAAAACTGTACCAAGATTACAATGGTACACATGTTCCCCATAAGACTAACAGCTGTAATTACAGTGAAATATTCTACAAAGTAGCGACATAGAGGGGCCGAATTCAGGTTGTTTGTTTGTAAAGAAAAAGTCTAAATGTGTGCCAGCATAAAACAATAATCTGGATAGTTGTAACTTCTGACATGGAGGTGCTTTCATTCTTTCTTGGCGAGGTTGAATGGTTGTTATGAAAAATGCATGTTTATTTTTGTTTATCAACACATAAAATAACAGATTTTTTTTGCAATAGAAAAGGGTAAAACCCCTGGAATGAAATTCATTGCTAACGATACACAGTGTCGTTAATTTTAATAGATTTGACTGAAACGCCTGAGCCCACTATGAGGCACGCTGGCAACGTGAGCAGCGTTCTTTACTGTAACACATTCAGCACTGGGGGGACTGAGTCTTAGGGTGGACAGGTGGCTTGTAAGTGTTTTGTGTTGAAAACAATCTCGAGGTTATAATGTTGAGGATGATTCTAACAAAGAGGGTTGCTCTCATTGAAATTGATTAGTTTTTGTAAAGTATTAAGGGAGCATTATATTTCTGCCACCATAACAGACAATCTGGCTGAGAATGGGAGGCTGACTGTTTTCCTTATAACGTGACTTGACTCATAGGAGGCTTAAAGATTAGTAATAATGGGGAGAATGGATTTTTGTCTTAGCTCTTTGTACATTTGCATGTGTTTGAATGTGAGAGTCATAACAGTATGAATACTGTCAGTGAAACAGAAAATCTCTAGGCTTGCGAACTTTGAATGTCTAGACCGGGCGTAAGTAACTCCACTTCCGGAAAGCTACCATCCAGGC
>JAVLVB010000125.1:1418946-1477163 GCA_032876305.1 Orestias chungarensis | reverse complement strand
CTCAGGAAATCTTTCAAAACGAGACTCCGTCCACTTCAGCGCTTTACCGGACATCTGACCGATCATAAACGCTATTTTGGCATCATCACTGGGAATAGACTGCGGCGAATAAGTAAAAATCAAAGAGCACTGCAAGATAAACACCTCTCCGGAAAAGGAAGTGGAACCGGAAGTTGACGATGCGGAAGTGGCGGAGATGGTGGATGACATGCTGCAGCGGCCTCGTTGGGTTGAAGGACTAAATCGACGGTTCGGGGTGACAGGTTACGAAGCAAGTCAGTAATCTGACCAAGGGTGTGGTTAGTAGCAGCTTGTTGCTCTGAAAGGGAACGGAGTACGGCGTCGTGGGATTGAATAATGGAGGACTGATCTGCCATCATCCTACTGAGAGCCTCTTGTGGGTCAACCTGGCCTGAGTGTTCTTTCATAATGTTTTTCAGGTATCTGACCCACATAAAACAGAGGACTCTCAGGAGTAAAATAATAACAAAGTTTATTGAATATTGTGGGTGTGTCTTGAGGCAGGAAGGAATGTTCACGGCAGGAAATGGAAGGGAGCTCCAGGAAACAGAAAGCGACGCGATAGAATTATTTACGGCCCCCTGTTACAGCAAAACATTGATTTTGGTTGAATTTGATTTTGATTGAAATCTCTCCAAATGGCATTCAGTTTATTAGGACAAACATTCTATTTTTTTTTTTTTTAAGGTTATACCTTTGTAAAGAAAGGGTTATGTGCTGCATGTGTACAGATGCATGTGTCTCACGTGAAACTATGTCTGTCTCTGCCTTTACAGAGACATTCTCATTCTCTTAACATGCCTTTCATGGCTGTTATTAAGTTGCAGAACATGTTTCCATGGCAGCAGTGTCTCAGGCTCAGCCTCTGGTGACAGCTTTGAGCCTAAAGCACACGCGCACACACATTCACTTTATGGTTTTGTATCTTTACAAGGGCTTCACAGGGACTTGTATTCATTTAATATTCCTGTCTATTGCCCAGCCCTGACCCTGAATCTAAACCTAAGCATTGCTGGTACATGTCCAACCCCAAACATGACCGACATTCAATGTACACCTTAGTTCTTTACCTAACCCTTAACCCAAAAAGAAGCATCACCTCATTAGTGTGTCTTCACAACTTGTTAGTTTGTCTTCACAACTTACTAGTTGTGACACACACACACACACATATATGTGTGTTCTAGGTAATTTATATATGCATATCAAAGTGAGGCATGCTGACCTGTCTGCTGCTACTTGACTATCCTGTTGATTGTCTGTCCAGGAGGGGGTGGGAACCACTTTTAACATCGTCTCACAGCAGCTAAAGGTGGAAGCCCAGTCTTGCCATTTTATCGCTATGACATGAATCTTTTTAATACCGTCATGTCGCACCAAAGGAGGCATCTTCCAGGAATGAGTCACTGGGTGTTCATTCTTCATTGTTATTCTTTAGGTTATTGTAAAAATGAGTCATGCAGGGCTTTTTCCATGTTGTCTCCAAAGGTTTACTGAGCTGATTTATGGCTTGACTGAGGTTTGAGAAGGTTGCTGTTGGTTTGCAACACAATTATGTCTTTAATTAATGACCACAAATGTAAAACATTGCATTGCATTGTTAGATTTGTATCAGTGAGATTCACATCATCTATTGGTTTCTCAATTGTTGTGGTCGTGAATAGATCAGTAGAGTGTACCAAGCTGAAATTCCTGAATTGATTTGTGATTTTCAACGCTTTTCTTTAATTATTGAAAATAAATTTTTATCTCTGTGTTATTCCTATAAAGAATATTTATTGCTCAAATAAAATGAATGCAAATTGGGTTTTTTTTTGTGTGTGTTTTCTTTTGTTATCTAGCTTTTGGAAACATCTAGATTGCTTTTACAGTTTAAATAATCTATTTAAAGGTGAAAATGCTTTATGGAGCATAAGTTTAGCAATAAGGTCTAATTCCCAAAACAGTGATAACATTTGAAATGACTTATAAATACAAATAAAAATGTCAAATATAATTATACGTTGTAAGACGAAGCAGGCACATTTCCAAATAAAGGTTTGGCACATCTTGCTTTTAACGTGTCTGTGTTTCAGTGTGGAGGGACTATGTCTTAGAAATGTATCCTTTTTTTTAAAAGGTTGTAAGCCAACTGTGCCTTGCAATGACCTAGAATTAAGGTTGTACTATGAATTGTGTGTCAAACTCAGGTATTTTAGGTATAGTTTTGAATCTGAAGAATACAAAAATGGATCTGAAGTTGTTTTGCTTTAAATCTATAATTCAGTCAGAGTAAAATATACATATACATACTGAATTCCTTTTGCCAAGGGGTTGAGTGTTAAGTTCAGGTGCAATACAATGTAGGAGTGAATGGATTTTAGTAAAATCTGGCAACTATGAAACACATTGAAGGTGTTTGTGAAGAGGACCAGGAAAGAAAGGAAGGACCAGAGTCATTTCCAGACAATAGGGAAGAAGCATAACGACAATGAAAATAATCTACACTAAGAAATACAATCAACCAATCCATTGTATATACCTCCTTATGTCCACATGGTCTTTATAGGGTCAGTACACTCCAAACTATTAGTCCATCACAGGCCAACAAAGACTCACAAAACAAAACAAATCTAATATCCATGCTTTTGGACTGAGGTAAATGTTTAAAAGCGATGCAAACATATTACTGCATTTAATGACAGGTATGTAAACTAATGCAAGATGCAATTGTTTTATCTGTATAATAAACAGAATTTAACTCGAAATGATTCTGAGGATGATCTGTTTTATTACAGGTACTCAACCTTCACGATCTTCGGCAGCATCTTTGATAGCAAAAGATTCAAACTCTTAACTCAAACACAAAGAAATGGTCATTATTTATTAAAAGGTCATAGTGCGATAATTGTAGTTACCAATGCCAGTTCTACGTCCATCATTGTGCCTTTTTTATTTTCCTCACACAAAGCAGAAATTGTTCTCTCTCTATTCCCGCAGGAGATTTTTTTTAAACATTTGTATTGATGGAGTCATGGGGAGAACGGCCATATTTTACAACCCAGCTGTGCTATTTATTGTCAGGACACATTTATTACTGAAAAAAATAGCACAGTTCTAGGTAATATCTTAAATCTAATTCCCCGTGGAAGGTTAAGTAAGCATTCAAAAGATACGTCGTCAATATTAGCCACAATTTTGGTTACATGTTGCTTTTTTGCTTTAGTTTTCATGTTTTAACCAGTCCTTTTACTGTATATTTTACACACCTGAACTTACATAGGACCTTTCCCCCTCGTGGTCATGCTTTAGCATCGGCAGCTACAATGAACTCCTTAGTTCTTGGCGATTTAATCTTTTTTTCCATTTATATGCTAAGTCTGCCACAAAATGGTTTTGAGCCAGCATCATCTTCGATGATCTTAATCTTCCTGACCCAAAATGAAACTCTCGTGTGTATGTGGGGTGGGGTGGGGTGGGTGGAGGAGGGAAGGTCTCTGTGTGTGTTTCCCTGAACAGCCTGTGCTGCTCATTACCTCACCGCAGTCTGTAGGCAAGTGGTCAAAACCTTCGTGGCACAAAGGCACCGTCTCATATTAGCACTGGAAAAAAGTGTGACAACACTGGAGTGCAGTACGAAAGAAGATTGGTTCCAACATTGACCAAGAAGCCTCCAAACATTATTAAAGTCCCAGGGGATTCACAGAGAAATACATCACAGAGACAAATGAAAGTGTGGAAATTCAAACAAAACTTGAACTCTCCGGCTTCAGTACAAAACAGCTACATACAAGAATAACAAGTGTCTGGGCACAAACTATAGAGCCATCAATTCTAGTTAGAAATGAAAGCCCAAGGCTTGGGAAAGTTGAAAAATGGTGAAAGTCCTTTCTAGGTCATTATGTTTCTGTCTTTGCTCTTTAAATCTCCTGAAAAAGATACAAGATACAAAACATAGGGCTTTGACTGGTTGTACTACAAATGTCTAATAGTTATTTCAAAAGTAAGTCTAGAAATTACATTCTTTAAGCAATCTCTTGAGTCATTTTCTAAGAAGAATCACATGTTTGAATAGCTATCATGTTTATTTTTTCCACGACAAAAAAAAAGCAGATAACGTAATAAAGCTGTGCAGGATTCAAATGCAGTTAGTTTATTAGGTGTCATTGGCAACTCTCCCACGGAAATGGGAAAAAAAAAATCTTGACATAAAATTAGTCATATTACCAAAAGGATGTGACGCATAATTTAATAAAACCAAGTATGACAAGGTGACCTGGTCTGGCTCTGATTTGGTTTGGCTTTTAAATTAACAAAATGAGGTCATCCATGCTGACCAACTCCTCTGAGGACGCATAACAATTCGGAGATATAAGGAGAACACTCATGTTTAAAATCAATAGACAAACAATTATTTTTACTTTCACTTTCTGTTTGACCATGTTTACCTATTTACACAGTGAACTTTTTTTATTAGCTGGCAGAGAATGCAATATTTTAGCCATACTTTGCTTTGTCAGGCCGATTTGTAAAGTAGACTTGAAAGCAATTTCAGGCCATTGTTATCCATATGTTTTTATTTCTTTGGGGGGAGTTTAGTTTCTTTAAAAAATTATTAGGTTATGTTTAATAATTAATTTAATGACAGATGATTCATCTAAGGAATTAGGTTGCTTATAAGGCTGACTTAGGATAGGGAACAGACTTTTGATCGCGTCCCTGAAGTGAGTAGAGGTGCAATAGAAGCTAATTCCTCAATGAAAACTGTGTCCCACAACAACATGGAAATGTACCAGGCAGAATTGTTTACTCGAGTTTAAAGGGAAAGAAAAGTTGCACCTTTCTTGCCAAAAAAATATTTTTCTTTTTGTTTTAAATGGGACTAATGATCTGTAAACCTTGTGTTTTGCTAATCCTTTTTTAACTTAGGTACTCTTTATTGTTAATTGCCAAAATTTTGTACAAACACATGATAGACAGAACCAAAGGCACAAAAAGAAAAAAAATTTACTGGAGTGCAATAATGTACCATTTTTATTCACAAGATTTCACAGAAGCAGAAGTGCGTGTTTGGAGTGCTATAGCCAAAGTTTAGAAAAAAACGTACCCCATAATTACCTACTACATTGCAATACTTCAAATCCTACTAAAATATTTAGAGTTTGTGATGTTGGGATATCTGAGTCGTCTTCCTGCCTCCATGAGACTTTTCTTATGTTAGGACACAATAATGGGAGATGCTGTGGAAGCAAAATCCCACGCATCCAGTTAGCTATTCATGAGGACTCAAATCTATCAAAGTAGACTGTTTTTCTTAAGACGAAACGCATGTAGATACTTCTTTTCTTGATTCATATTTCATGTCCCTATGCTTGTCTGCTGGCTCTACAAGCTGCACTTTCAGTCATCTGAACTTCCTGTTCCAAGCAGAGAACATGGTTTTCTTTATTCAACGGTGAACAACCAATAAAAAGGGTAGTTTTTGGTTTGTTTGAAAAAATGGGGAGAAGCGGAAATGTGTTGTCATTTGGAAATGAAATTATTGCCTCGGTTTTTAATTATTTGTTCATTTTATGTCCTTTTTCAAATTGATGACCCTTCAGTTCTCCATTTATGAAAAGCCACACCTCATTGAATTTGTAGTTTGTTGAGTTAGTTACTCTTATCAAGCCATGACTTACACCCATCTAACCTAACAATTTGATGGCAGTAGACCATGAGCGTACAATTCACTATTTTCTTCTTCCCAAACCAATCAAAGTGTTGTTGTTCGAGAGTAAATTTATTGTTTAAGAGGATCACATCCTCTGTTCTTTGCGACATTAAATCTGTGAGAAATGGCTTTGTAATGCCGGCAAGCTGAGAACGACTAAATGAAAGCCAGAGCTATTATTAGAGAGCTGGAGTCTTTAATGTGCTCCCCATCTGTAATGTATGAAAATGCAAACAAACAATGTCCCAGAAGAGTTACCGAACAAGTTAATGAGGATCCTGTCAATTATGTGCAGTCACTGATGTGCTGATGTTATTCTGTCTGTGAATTATCTTGCTTTGTTAAGAACCAGTTAAACAGAATCATTTTGAATTTGCTAGGAATCATTGTGATGCATATTTCCAGGGCTACGTATTTCTATTTCATCTTAGTTCTCAGAAATGTCTCACTTTGAAATAAGGTACAAACAGATATGACTGATGGAATGAGCAGACTCGGATGCAATCAAAGTTTTGAGATTCAAGGCATTTAAATGGGTTTCATTCAGCTTGAAGACAATACACTTTCAGACCTCTATTAGTCGGTTTGGAGGTGTCATGAATAGTTCTGCCTCACTTAGGGACTCCAGCTGCTTGGCTGAGTCTGGTGCCTGTGACTCAAAGAGAAATAACAAATGAATAGGCATAAATTAGGTATTTTTTCACATAAAACAAAAGTTTGCTATTGTCACATTCTGCCCTGTTGGCTGTGGTGTGTGACGTCTCCCACTTCACTACAGGACCTCCTAATCAGCTTCAACCTTCCACACCTTCTCAGCCTCAGCTGCAGCTCATCACTGCTTGTCAGCCAGTCAGCATTTAAGCAGCAGTGTTTCCTTCATTCAGTGCCAGATTGTCGTTGCAGCATGCACTTCATTCCAGGATTGATTCTTGGTTTAAATTCTCGGTTTTGACTCCAGCTAGCCTCTGACCACGTTTTCTCGCCTCTGCCCCGACCTTCTGCCCATCCACGACAAGCCTTTTGTCTGTCCCCTTCGGATTTTGTTTGTTCGGCAGATAACCAACCAAAGCGCTCACCAGCCTGCCCGCTTCCTGTTGGTGTCTGGAGCTTACCAAGGCCTGTCTTCTGCTGTCAGGTGAATTATCAACTTGTTGCCAACGCTGTGAGGACTCCACAGTCTCCTCGTTTCCTGTTGATGCCTGGAGTTAACCAAAGACGGTTTCCTGCGGCCAGTTAAATTACCTGCTTGTTGCTACGCCTAAAAATAAAGTACTTTAAACTCTACCTGAAGTTGTACTGCACTTGGGTCCTAAAACCAGTTCTTTGACAGCTATAGGATTTTTTTTTTACTTTTGGAAGATTAAAAAGCCTTTTTTTTATTTTTATTTTAGCAGCAATAATTTGCTTTATCCTCGAGTTATTGCAAACATTTTTAACATACTAGACGTTAATTGGCCACATTTGTAGCCTTAAAAAATGTACTGGCTTTTTATTACTTTGATATGACATTTTAAAAAAATACCATTAAAAAACTAATCCAACATAAAAAAAAATAAAAATTTGTGTAAAGTTAAAATCTCTAAAGAAAAGATAATGTTATTGTAAAGGATAATCATCCTCTTCAAATATTTTATAGTTACAATGATAGCAACCTATGATGAGAAGTAGTCAAACTGCATAACTACACCCCTTTGAAAGCAGCCTACAGTGAGACCGAACTCCTCTTTCCTCACAACACACTTTGTTTAAAAGGTAAGCTTTATAAGGAGAACTATGCAAAAGCACCTATTGTTACACAAAGGGCCATGGATTTTTTTAAGACTGGCATTTTAAAACAGCAAAAATTTGCTTTGAAACATTGCCCACTCCAACTAGCCCTTAAATAACTGGTAAAATGTTGGGTTTGAATACTTGCTTCATCTGTGTTTGTTGTTGCGTCTTTGGCCAAGACCGTTCACCTCCCAATGACACAATGGGCAGTAGCTCACCATCAAAAATAGTTGCATATCAGTTTACTGTTATTTAGTAGCTTTTGTAAACTGGTGTCATTACAAATCAGTGTAATGCTACTGTTTAAGTTTTAGCTTTGTAAATGATTCAACATTTATTTCAATTTTGTTTTTTAAACCCCGTTGTGGTGCTCTTTTCATTTTATTGCTTTGCTTCGTTGGAATCACATGAAGCCCAAAGTGTTTAACTCCATTAATCTGATATAATAAAGGTGCCATTTTGTACAAACCCTTTGACAATATGCACTTTATCAGATTCACCCGTTGTTTTCTATAACTTTTGTCAAAAGAGTCATAACATGGTACCCTTATCATGTTCAGCCGATTAACCAAAATTGTTTAGTTTTAAAGGAAGGGGATTTATGCAAAATCAACTTCTTTTTGCTGTATTTTATATTGTAATATAATTCCCTCATCAAAATTATAGTTGGAGTGTTGCTTTGATTCATTCAACACTTGCTCCTCCAATCCAATGCCTATTTACCCATTGCTTTGCCTATTGGAACTCCAGCCCCTACAAAGCCCCTCATCACACAACTCCAACGGACTAGCGGCAGCAGCAATTAGTAAAAACCTAAAACAACTGCATGACAAAAGGATATTTATATAATATAGCCTCTTTGTACAACAAAATAAATGTGCTCCTAGAACTGTTATGAATGGCATTATTGAACAGCTTGGAAAAAAAAACAGTGATCAATCACATTGTTTATTTCTGTATGTATTTTTTAGAGGTGTTTTTTTTATTTTTTTTGTGGATGGCACAGAAAGGAGTGGTCTTCCTATCTAATTGTATATTGTGTATAATGACAATAAAAGGCGTTCTATTCTATTTTATTCAGTGTTGTGATGACATCTTGAAGGGGGAAAGTCAGAAAGGGTAGGAGCTCTTAAAGAGACAGAAGCCAATCTCAAGGCTTTACAAAAGGCTGAGATGCAAAGTAAAATTACATTTAAGTTGTTTTGATGTAAACAATTTTATTTTTAATAACTGTAGGTAACATAATAATTTGATCATGCTATGAAATAACAGTGTCTAGAAAACATAAATAAACCCCCATCATCATTGGTATATGTTGTATTGTACAGGCCAATCTGATAGCCATGCTTTATTTTGTTGTTGTTGTTTCATAAAAAACATACTTAGACAGCTGGCAACTAATATGTGGAATTAAGTATTTTCATCAAAAACATGCCTTATACATTACTTTTAAGAACCAACTGAGTTTTTATGGACTGTGTTCACAGCTTCCAATAGCAAAAAGAGAAAGCTCTCATAAACTTCGGAGTTGTCGCTCTTTTATTGTGGAGCCAAGCAGAGGTGAAAACAGGATGTTGAAGATGAAAGTTTTACTGTAGGCCCATGTGATACAAAGTTCAGGGCATCAGAACACGCCAGAAACAGAATGGAACAAAAATACATGGAATACTTAACGATGAGGACGAAGGAACAAGAGGAGCAAGGGATCACAGGGAGCCACTGGAGAGCGCAGGAAGACGAGGACGAGAACAGCGACAAAGGAGACGAGGAGGGAGATGACCAGGGGGATGACATACGAGGATCTAACGGTGAGTGGCTGACTGAACCGGAGCAGATGGAAAACTAAATTATCTAATGCAGCTGCTAAAGGTAAGCAGGGAAGTAGAGGACCAAAAAAATCACAATACTACTACCACTATTAATAATAATAATGAATAGCAGAACTGATAAACCAAAGAAGGAAAATATATGCTGAAACAAATAACACTAGAAATAATAAAGAGAACGAAAACTACTTACAAAAAGGAATAACAAAATCATTAACCTAAAGCAAAACAGCAACAAAGAAAACGCGGATCATGACAAAAGCTAAGCTTTAAAAGCCAAGCTACTCTTTACCTTCCAACTACATTTGCATTTTGGATATTATACAATAGGTTTGAAAATTAAATGTGCAGCAAGTTGCACCTCTAATGAAATTCAAGTGCTAGACTGCAACACTCGACTTGCATCCCTTGATAAAGAAACAGACACTGAGGGGATGGCAAAATAATGAACTTGGATGCCTGAGAGGTACCACCTAATTGGTACGTGCATATTCAATCAGACACACTTCTGTCCAATTTTGACTCATGCAAGCTTTCCTCAGTTGTAATTCCTTTGATTGGCAGCAGTCTGTGTAGGCAGGGAAAGCGCAGTATGTTTCCCATCTAGAGGAGAGATGGTCAGAAAATTTCAGCATAAATATGATCAGTCAGGTAATTTCTCTCAATATTAAAGTAAAATGCAAAATTTCAAGAAGAAGTATAACTTTTAGGAATCTGCTAAATGTTATGTCCTTGAGGGTACTGAAAACAATTAAATAATATGAAAATAATAACCTGATATAAAAAAATGTATGTATCAAACAGAACTATAGTAAATGTGACAGAAAAAAAATAAAATTAATTTTCATGATTTTAAAATGATCAAATGGATTCTTCTTTTCTGGCTACATGGTGATATTTAAAAGTTAACAATTATATTCATTCAATTTCCATAAAGTAATTATCTTGACCTGTTTCACTGTCACATGGTGGCCTTTTGCAGCTGGATTTTACAGTGAGGATGAACAGTTGAAGCAGAGTCAGGTAGAACAGCAGTTTATTTTTCTCATAGCATCAATCACATTGGTGAAACTACAGCCTTAAATAGTCCCAGCTGGATGGACCAAACCACCCGCAATTAACAAGGCAATCTCAATTTACCATTCTCCGGCTATTAAGTAAAATACCTTTTACTAAGTACAAACATTTCCATTTACTTTTTATAGACATTTTATATTTTATCATTACACCATAATGAAACACCACAAAACCCACAAACAATTCTCCCCCACACTTTTCTAATGGCCTCTCCCAGAACCTATAAATGGTGTCTGGACCCCTGGGGCAGTATTTGTCCAAACACCCTGGAGAGAACACAGAAAA
Source organism: Orestias chungarensis (assembly GCA_032876305.1). Classification (NCBI taxonomy): domain Eukaryota; kingdom Metazoa; phylum Chordata; class Actinopteri; order Cyprinodontiformes; family Cyprinodontidae; genus Orestias; species Orestias chungarensis. The sequence goes on along the minus strand of JAVLVB010000125.1, from coordinate 1,466,492 downwards.
GACATCGGAGTCACTTTAAATTAGCACTCCACACTCAACAGATTATGCACAAACATTTGCTCATTACATTCACATTTAGGCTCCTCAACATACAAAAACTACAATGGAGTTTGTGTTTGTTGATAAACTAACCTTTTGTGAATATAAAATGAGAATCAAATTTATTTGCCAAGTACATACAGTGAATTTGTTTTGGTTTAATTACACCTAGGCAGCCATTTGCGGCAGCAGGTTGGCTGTAGCCCAGTGGACGCTACGGAATCCAGGACCTCAGACTGGAAGTCAGGTGACATTACATTTGAGCCATCCAGCCGCTTATGGCAAAACACATGTTGAACTTACCAACTCAGTGAGACGATCAAACAGCGACTGGCTGCTCTGTAGCTCCTTATAAGTCTAGCATCTCATTTATAGAACTGATGCAAGTGCATTATCCTGCAAAACCCTTCCATGGGGATCACTATAGAACGAGCACTAACAGGAGCACACAAACCAGAAATGACCGGAAAATTGTTGTTAATAGATGCAATCCCTGAGTCATTACTTTATCAAACTACTTAAAAGGTGCAAGTTTTCTGGGGGGGTATTTCTCTACCAGCTTGGCACACACATACAGACAGAAACCAGTTATTTGCAGAAACAAATTAAGTTAATTCATGACCAATACAACTGCCCCAACAACTCTCATAATGACAGTAATGGATGTCCATCCTACTGAGCAGTGGTTATTTGAGCATCTGTGAACAAGCTGTGAAAAGCCCTGCAATCAAAAGGCACAAAGCAGCTTTATCATCTCTGCTGAGTTATGGTAGACCAATAACAGATATTTTAGGAAATTTAAAGTTGAGTAAGACAAATAATTAAAAAAAATAAATATGACCTGTTTTTAATTCTAATGTATTTCAATTTCCAGGTAATGGAAAAAAACAAAAAATGTTGCAAAACTGCATTAAAAAAAAATAATGTGACTGTTGGCTTTCCAAACCTCCTTGAAATGTAAATGAAAAAAAGAAGATAATTGCTATAATCATTACAATGTCATAGACACCTTGAATTTTACATTCACAAAGCTGGAGTTAAACTGTCTGCAGATATTTGTTATGTTCCTGCCTAGCTTCAGAAGCTGTATTCTTTATCACTTCCAAGAAAAAACTGAATACTAAAGTTTTTTTCTGTTTTATCTCTAGAATAGAGTGGGTGCACATGCTGCAGAAAAAAAAACAGTTTAAAGAGAGATGACACATATCAAAGATGATAATCATCTAAATTTAACTGTTCTAACTTGCTGATATCTTATTTTTGAGAATCAGGTTCAGTGTATTTAGGCTATATTGCCTGTTTTGACCCAGTTACCACGGTAAAGAGCTTTTCCTAAGATATTATTAAAAGAAACTGTTGGTTAACCTGTATAAAATATGTAAGTAGACATTAGGTGTCTTGCTTAGTGTACTGCACACCTCTCCAATTCTTCATAAGATACAAAAACCTGTGTTTAAAAAAAAAAATTAACCTTCCACAGGATGTGTATGTATTATAACAAAATAGTTTAGGCAGTGTCATCTAAATCAATAGCCATCAACCTTCTTTGTGAGTTCACTCCGTACTGAAGATCTCTGTGGGAGAACCTCTACGATAACGTCGCCCTACATGTTATTCCCCTTCAAGAGTGAATATAAGCATGCTGCGTGAGAATCAAAAAAGTAACATCTTAATTTGGTCACACACAATCAATGACTGAATTATATTATATCTAGCCCTTTTGTTGCAGAAAGGTAGAGCCAAATAACAGACAGCTGCAAAGTCAGTAAGTCCTGGTAAAGTTTGTTATCTTCAAACACGACACAAGCGCTTTCTCCATTTAACTGAATTAGGCCGGTTAAACCTTCACTTGTCATAAATAATCCATAATGGATGAAAGTAAAAATAAGTAAGAACTGTATATACAATTAACATGTTCAAAAGTAATTTTTCACGGGAGAAGATTGACATGCCTTATCTACGTGCTTTGTCTATATAGGTCAAGCCATGCTCACTTTTGCTTCGTATACTCACGCCATGTTATTAAACTTAGATGCTCAAGGAAACCATGACTGCTCAGCCCACACTAAGCTCCAGACCTATCGACCTGCCCGCTCTCTCTCCACTGCCACCAACACAACTTCACAGACACCAATCTGATCTATACTGCCCTTCTGTGCTGAACTTCACTCAGAACGCAGAAAGCTCTGTCTTCTAACTCTGTTTCTCACTTTCATCTTCTGATTTCCAAGATCAGCCATTAACCCCGACAGCCTCCCCACAGAACCTGGTCAGAGTTTTATATATTGCCTTTTTTCCTGTAAATAAATCACTATCAAACTAAAGCTCCAGGTCCTTGTGTGTGTGATTCTGCATGTGGGTAACAAAGTTACCACGGATCCAGACTATGAGATAAGATAAAATGTCATTCACTATGCTAAACTTTTCTGCAGGTGCAGCATAAAACATTTAGCCCTTTAAAAATGTATTCTATTTGTACTTTTTCTTTCTTGCATTTAAAATATTTGCAGTACCCTATCACAGCAGCCATTGGATAGGAAGCAAAATATTAATATATAAACAGCAAATCAAAAGCTTAACACAGTGCCAACCTAATGCCAATCAATAAATTAGACCTGCGTGGACTCTTGACAGTGCAAAGTAGTTCCTGTTTGCATTTATGTAGCTGGTGGTTATAAAATGTTAATTTAGAATCATCTGGATCTTTCAAATGTAGTTTACTGGAATTTTATGAGTTTTGCTGTGCAGTCAGCAGTTTGAGAATGTGCTATCACTGCACATCAGATTGATCCAAACACGCCCTTAATATATTGTGTTCTGGTTTGAGGCACACTAAGAGGTCAATAGGAAATAAATTGGCCTGAAACAGTACTGATGAGATGGGGGGTGGGGGGGGGCGTAGTGGGCGACAGAGTTGCTAGATAAAACCAATAAGACTGGATGACGATTGCTAGGCGGCAATCACATTTTTATAAGGAGGTGCATAGGAAATCGGCAGACGAGTCAATTTTCAATCTAATCAATATCAAAGCTGTTACCCAAAGTGGCCATTTCTTTTGAAACATGTTCCAGTCTACACAAACCAATGGGAGTCCAAATACAGGAAGCTCAATAGGTATGTTCTCATTAAGCAAGAACAGTATCTCTGAATGCTAAATGTGCATAACTAGTAATAAACTACACTAGTTTGTGCGCATCTTTAAAAAAATGCAATGCTTCAAAAAGTTTGATTTAAATATGCTTGAACTCAGGGTAACTGTGGATCTTCGCCGCTCTTACACAGTTAGCATGCGCTCCTTATATGGACTGTAAGCATGGGTCAAACATTAGCTAATTTTTATTCTGAAGATCCATTATCCTCCATACATTTATCTATACTCCCCTCACTGTTTTTACAGTAGTACATGTAATTACTTATTATACCTGTCATAATGAGACTTTCTAGCACCTTCACAGGTTATCCACGAGAGGATGACAGAGCAGCATGCGGCTGGAGCTGCTCCTCACCTGAGCTCCTCTCCAGGTGATCTGCATTTGGGCTGATTGGGCTGAGCTGTTTATAAGGAGCAGGGATCCAGCTTCTCGTCGCCTGAGTGTTTGTTACTTGTGGTAACGAACCTGTTCTCAGTGCCAGTCTCTAGCATTCCAGTATTTTCTAGTAGTTTGCTGTTTGTTATTTTGTTACTTTGTTTCACCCGTGCCGCCAGTAATTCCCTTCTATGCTCATCTCTTCAGGTTCACCTCACTTGTGCTCCGTTCAAGATCTCCTGGATTTCATACCACTCTGGTTCCTGCTCTCTATGCTCGGTTTGATCTGCCCGCTCCAGCCATTCACCATCTGCCGCACGCCCCTCTGGATGACACCCACTTGGACTCAGCTGGAAAGTCTCTCCACTCACCCCTCCTTGGCGTCAACGTCAATCAACAACAGTAAGCTCCTTCTCCAATCATCTCTGCACTGGTTCAACTACTCACCTTCTCCATCTCACGTCCAGAAGTCTACGGTTCCCTACGTCGCTCTGTGTTCTGGATCTCCCCTCCCTTCCCTGCCGTGACCATTGCTTCCTCACTCAAGACATATCCACATTATCTCAATAAACCTTATTATTGTACTCCTGAGAGTCCTCTGTTTATGTGGGACAGATGACAATACCTGGATTACTTAAAACATAAAAAGTTCTCTTTTTAACTGCATTGTAGATGTGAACAGATGTCTAAGTAAGCAAATCATAATTCATCTTTTACCTCTAAAGAAAACCTATAAATCTGCAAAATATAAAATTAATAAATTTGAAATCCACAGGATGCATCCTGGAGTATGCCTTGCATATGGAATTTCTTCATGAATACTTTGCCTGTTAGCGCATTATCTTCATCACACAAATGAAAATATTTAAAATCGATGTTGAAAATCACAGAGAATAACATTTCAAAAATACATAAATTAAAACTTGATTAGAGTTATTCATCAGAGAAATCAGATAAATATTCTGATAATTCACCATACAGAGTGATTAAATAATACAAAAGAAAAGTAAACAATAAACCTCCAACAAATAGAACAAAGAACTCTGATTTACATTAATAACAGCACATTGCTTACTGAATCAACAATTCTTGAAAAACACTGAAAGCTGTAGCTAATAAAACGACTAAAAATTTAAGAATTACAATGGTCTTAGATGTTTCTCAGCTTTGCCCAAATAAGATAAGGTGTAGGAAGTTAAAGGTCTCAGGGTCGCTTTTATGCTTGAACACCGTTGTCAGACTCTAGACAGCTATGATGAACATACCAAAAATAGCACCAGTAGGTCACACCAGATTACAGCTACGTTTTAACAATTGCCCTGTAATCCTAAAACTATGATAATCTCATAATAAATAGCGTTGTTTCATTTGAAGTTTGACCCAATCAATAGCCAATATACACATAAATGTACTACAAACCATGCATTATTGAAATAGTTTGCCCATCTGTATTACAGAAAAAATATGACATCAAAATGCTGTGTCCTGTTGTAAATCTGGCTTCAATCTGACCGGGAATAAGGTCTGCACTTTAAACCTTCTTAGATATCTGCAGCTTTTCGGTCATATAAATGAAAAGAATGTTAGTTTTTCACTTGACTTCATATTTTCAATGTGTTACACTGGGGCAAATAAATGGTAATGCACATGCAGTACGCCGCTCGTAGTTTGTTGTCGTGACTTAAGAAGCCAGCAAAGTGGAGCATGTATAATCACATTTTCCCCTTGACTTTATTCATAATTGCTTATCAAAGGTTGATTGGTATTAGATGCTGTCAGTGGAGTCATTGAAGGGAGCGCAAAAGATTGCAAACATTTTAATTAGTTTAGGGGCACTGGGATGCGATGATTGTTTTGTCAGTAATTCTGTCAAGGAAGGTTCTGAACCAATATCTTGGGGCAATGTTTTACAAATGAAAAGGGGTGTTGGACAATTAAATGATTAAACTCGAACTATTTATGAAGTTAGATTCATCTTCCTATAGCTTTTCACAGCTTTTCTTTATGTACCAATTGGGATGTTAGCATGGCAGTACATCTACTATTTATCTCTAAAACAATGCATTTAAAGGAGTCCTTTATTTACAGTATTTCCTACTTCTTGGGAACTTTCACTTTGCAACACATGTTTGTTATGTTTTACTTAATCTTCTTAGCCCCTTCTTGCATTAGCACTGAGCTTTTCCAAATGCTTTCAACTGTTACTTTAAGAGTTATTGGTGGAAAAAATAGAACAAGCCTGTTTTTTAGTTTTTTTTACCTCGGGCCCAATCCCTGCAGAAGGGAAACAGCTTTTGGCATTAGTGTGCATCCAATTTACGGTCACCAAGAAGCTGGGTAGAAGGAAGTTGACATCTTTTCCTTTAACAGTTTTGTTGCAAACTGTAACTGAGACTAATTTGTGGGAGGAGCATCCAGAGAGGACACACACATGCATGGAGAAAACATGCAAATGCTATGCAAAAACAAGCCAGGCTGGGACTTGAAGCCCAGCGCCAATGGACACTTCCTGTCTGGTCTTAGGCGTTCCTTTAGTGCTGGAGAGAAGGAAGTGTGAAATATCTGTTATGTGTTTTGTGGCAGTGAAGCATCTGCTGGATTGTTTTGGCCACTACAACTTGAGAGCAGCAATACGTTGTTCTTTACAGAGGAGTAACACAGATTTTCAGCAGTAACCATTAAGAATTTTTGATTTTTATTGTTTTTGAGCTCCCAATGTTTAGCCCCATTTAGAAAATAGAAATGTCGGCAGCCTGTTAAAAGAATTTGACACGAGGTAGGAATATTTGTGATCTAGAACAGAGAAACTGCTGTTATAATTAGCAATGCTAAATGCCCCTTATTAAAAAACTTTAAAAACTGTCTTGCCAGTCATGACAAAAAATAGCTGAATTTACTGAAAACTTTTTAGCAATATGTAGATTGATTGTATGGATATCAAAAAAACGTACTTACATCTTATATTGAAGGACAAGCATTGAGTGTTAAAAAGGTAATACAGGCGAGATTTTTAGGGCAAGTAACGATCAGTTAATAATTGAAGATTGTGTGTTTTTTTTTATTAAATGTAAAATATTTCTTAATTAATTAATAGATTAGGCCCATACTAGATGCCAAAATCAAATTAAGTTCAAATTATGAGCGCTGAGAACAGCAGACAGGATATATGAAAAACTACTTGGTGTTGTCAGTAAAACGTACAACCAGTTCCATCTATTATAAGTAAGTTGTGTGTCAAAGGACGACATAAAACAAAATGCGAGACGTATTACATGCAAAGAAAAAGTCACAACCATCCGCTTCCAAATTTTAGGACCATTTTATTAACATCCCTTATTATCTTAAATATCCCATTTACCAACGATAGTAGAAATTGCTTAAACCGAACCTGCAAGACAGCAGAATGCTAAACGACGAATAGTGTCCTGAGTAAAGGAAATGAATAATCATGGAAGAGTGCTGAGCATTTTTTTTTGACCCACCAAAATTACAACAACTCATCTAGGAGGTCCAAAATCTGACAGAACAACATTTGCTGCACAGGCCACATTCTCTGTAGTGAATGTAAGTGATTTAAGATTTAAACAAAAATAATAATAACTGGGCAAAACTGGTATTATTTAATAGAAGAGTTTCAACGCGAAAACAAATGCTGACATTGCAAAAATATTCTGTGGACTGACAAATCAACAAACAAAACTGGAAGTATATGAGAAGCAAATCCGTTGTTACACCTGGTCCAAAAATGACAAATTTAAAAACAACGAACATCATATATATATTTAGTATCATTATGTGAGGCTTAGTCTTCTGGACTAATAAATGAAGAGTGACTGGTCAGCAGTTTATGACCTTAAACTCAAATGCATGGGGATTAATGATAGAAGAGCAGTATTTCCCAGAATGCCTCAGACAACAAAAAAGTCGATAACCTTAAATGCTCAATGGCAGTTGTTTTTGCCACCCAGGATAGCACAACTAGTTTTTAGGTTTATGGAGGAAATCTGAATTACTTTGGTACTTAATAAATGAAATGAGATGCAATATGTATGCGCTAAATATCTATAAATCAAGCCTGAAATTATCTGCTTTATAAGTGAATATTTAGTAGGTTATGTTTAGGAGGTTAACATAAAACAATAAAATCCCTGATCGATCTTCTGAAACCTTAAAATTGAATTTTGTTTTAGTTTTTTATTTGAAGTATCCCTACTGAGTTAGATTAGCAGATGATTTATTGATTTATTATTATTATTATTATTATTATTATTATTATTATTATTATTATTATTATTATTATTATTATTGTGTGTTGGGTGAATTTGCTCACAATTCTAATAATGTTTTCCAAAACTTAATTACATTTTTGCATTCAGTGTGGCTTGTGAAAAGTGTCAGGAACAAATTCACAGGCACCCACACACTTTTGGACACTTCCAAAGCAAAACAGACAAGCTGGGAGTTATTATTTATTTACTCGGATCTGTTCAAAGCAGAGCTTTTGAGACAGGAAAAAAAAATACATAGCTTTTACTTAATGTAGAATGCCTCTCTAATGTGGAAAAATCACACTTTAGAAAAGGCATGAACGTCTCTACTGTAATATTTTTTTTCCTGATCTAAAGCTAAATTGATCCTGATGTATGATTATTCCGTTAATCCATCGAGTCGGACAGATGCTGAGAAAGCCGATCGCGTCCCGCTCCTGTCAACATAATGCATTCATTGAGCCAAAACTGACAAAACGCTCATCTGCTCCGGCTTTGGAAACAGGATTTAGAGGTAGATTTAAAGAGGTTAATGCACTTTATCTTTGGACACAATGTCGGACTTTTCCTAATTCAAAGTGAACTTTATTTGCATTTCCACATGTCTAAAAGCACGAAACATATTTTCGGTAGATTCTCATGTTTTGCATACGCTCTACCTTTTGGAAGGTGAACAAACGTGAGCTTATTTATAACCATAAGTAAATGGATTGAGTCCTAAATAAAACTTTGGATGACCAGATTCTTCGAATCCTCATACTTTACCATAGAGCTTTAAAATCCATGCAATGTGAATATATATAAAGCAGCACTAAGCAGATGTTTACAACCTTAACTTCAATTATTAGCATTTAAACTCAATATAGGCATAGAAAATGTTCAGTAATGATAGAGATGCTCTGATGAGTTCATTATAACTTGGTTTTATATACTGGCAAAAAAAAATAATTACAACTAATTTCATAGCTAACTGTTTTAAAGAATACACATCATTCTTGGACGAGATGTCGCACTGTCAAAGTTGGCAACACCATAATACGTAATCAAGAAAAATAAAGTTAACGTAACTTGCATTTCTAGGTCCATAAAGTCAACCAAGCGGACATTGTGATGGTGCACAAAGTGGGTATTTGGAAGGAACAGCATATTCAAGAAGATGAAAAACTTTAAGCTATAAATATATCTCAAAGAAGAAATATGTGTAAAGTTAAGTCCTCCATTGAGCCAGCAGCGTAAGAAGACTCAGTAGTAGATAGCGACAGCTTTAACAGGTCTGACCAGAACACAGTAGTAATCAGACTAAATAATGCTTTTCGACCCATAGAATGATAAATAGTAAATGTATTGATCTTTATCAAGTGCAGAAGACTTCACACTAGATACAGTCCTTCACCCATTCAAGACATTTTCACACACTGGTGATGGTGAGCCACTAAAGACTGAAAGTTCAGGTGGTACACAAGAACAGCTTAGTGTGAAGTTTTTATTTTAGATATATAAACAAATTAAGCTATTGGGACTTTAGTGTTGGTTTTATGGTGTCAATAAGAAGTGTTCATTAACCTTTAGTAATTACTTTTGTGTTGCTCAAACAAATAAAAGATCATAGGCTGAAAACCTATTTTGACCAAAACCTTGTTTTAACCTGACCAAAATTGGATAACAGATATGGCATCCATCTATATCTCAGAACTCTGCAATGATGAGCAGAGAAACTGAAAAACACAAACGTGTCAACAAGTGGATTTGCAAGCACCAAAAGTGTTTTGCAAATTCCCTGCTCCCAAACTCATTACGATGACAAATAAGCCCATCAACACATTACACTCAATGTCCCTAAACTAATTTTATCACGGACAAGTCAAAGGGAACAGCTGATGATGAGATTACCTGTACGGCAGCGTCTCTCTAGCACCTGAAAGTATGCTATGTTTGTCAACACGCTGTTTAGTTATCAAGTAATGCAGTGTGTTCTGACTCAATCGCCTGAAGTGTCACGCTGCCTGTCTGATCTTTAATAAGTCTCTGAGCTGACAGTCGCTGAGTGTGGCTGCAATAACAAGTTAAGATGGAAAGGAGGATGTTTTAAAAAAGGATAAAATGTTGATTTCCTGAAAAAACTTTAATTTTCTGTAGTTATGCTTATGCTGCAATGGAGCATCTATACCTTTACAATGTAATCTTTAAGTTTTGTCCCTAGACATTCAAAATAATGTCACTTATCTGTAAGTATTGTGTTATAAGAGCTGGCGAAAATTGTTTATTTTATTTGATTTGTTTTCCTCACGGTATGTCTCATAAAGCGAGCATCGTTTGTCAAAAGGATGGTGATCTGGGAGCCCTGCGCCCGCACCGATTCTCTTGTATTGATTGCTCCTTTGTCACGCCTGCCATTCTTAAAGGTGAAAGCCACTCTCCTTTATTTTATGCGTAACGAGTTTTGTTTTTTAGGAGCTGCCATAGGGCAAGAGATTGTGACTTACTGTTACTAAACACAATTTGGTTAAGATGTGTGACACAGCACGGGGAAAGTGGAAAGTCCATAGAATAGAAATGGGGAAAAATGACAAAACTGTGGTTTTATTTTTTTATTTGCATAATGTACTATTTACATATATGACGAGAACATAATTTTAATTGATTTTTGTGAAGTGCCTTGAGACGAAACCTGTTGTAAATTGGCGCTATATAAATAAACTGATTCTTGATTCTTGTTGATTCAGAGCAACTTCAAAGTGTTTTAAAATATAAAACTATGGGTTGGGTCTCAGCTTGTTTATACAGAGTTCCTAAGAGGATTGTGGCGTCATGGAAACTCACAACTATCTAAAATACTGCGTGCATGCTGTTATTGGCTATCGGCCAATGGGATCAATGTTTTAAAGAAATACCTGGCGTTTTAGCATCAGCGTTGGAAAATAGAGACCCAAGCCCAGATCTGACGCATGTAAGTTTTGCTGGTTAATGGTACGAAAGAAAATAACTGAGTTTTCCACTGTGTGCTACACAAACATTCTCTCGAGTACAGCTAGCTAATGGAGAAAAAGAGCATGTGATGAATGAGTTTTTTAGAACATGGTTATGAAAGCATCTCACCAGTAACTAGTTTGCAACTCCCTGATCATCGGCTGGTGAGGTCTCACAGGTGGAGAGTGAGATAAATGTTTTGGAGTTTCAATATCATAATATCTCATACAACAAGATCCCAAAACTGTCCAAATGTTTAAACTCCAGTGGCTGTGAAAAAAGATACAGCTAAAAGGCATCAACAAAGGTTGGAGTACCTTTTCATGAAAATGTGTTTATCTGCTATTCCTTCCAGCTGTTATTTATATGTTCATGGTTGCTTCAAGTAATTAAATTGTGGTTCAATAATGTAATCAGATGAAAGAACTAGTAAAGAGAGATCAGCACAGAGAACCTGGCAAGCATAAGGGGGAACTTACTTGGAAGCGAGGAGGAGAACTGGAATGCGGAGAACAGCACAACAAGGAGAGGTAAGGTAACGTATGATTCAGCGAGTAGTGAATGAGAGAACCAGGCTTAAGTACTGCGGAGAAGGAGGTGGAGCAGTGGAGAAGATGACCAGATAATTAGAAGCAGGTGTGAGTGATAAGTAGGGAACTCAAGCTATAGGAAAACACACAAAGAGAGAGGGAGAGAGAGAGAGAGAGCAGGGGGAAGGAAAATAGAACAAAAAAAATGCAAACACTAATAATAAATACCAGAACTGCTAGAAAAACTAAGGAAAACATATGCTGAACCTAAGAAATAATAGCGAAAACGTAAACTAATCAACATACAATACATAAACCACTAACTCATTAAACAAACAACAAAAGACAACAGGAAACATGACACTCCCAAACATTTAGACTCCTGTAGATTTGTTTCCTTTAATCCTAGATTCCACCCCTGTCGTTGTCTCTGCGTGTTCACATCAAGTGTTGAAAGTTTTCTCATTATCAGCTCCTTCGTTTTAAATTCCATAACTCATCTGTTGTTGTCCTGTTGTTTGGGTCACTGTTTATTTGTATTTTAGGTATCCTTCGCTTAACTTCCTTGCATAAATCTGAGATGACAGGACATTGTGTCTCTGAAACCTTTAAATCACATATTATCATCATTAATAAACAACAGCATAAGTTTGTAGTTCAGAAAAACTGCACGGTTCCATTGGAAACCTGTTTTTTGATCATTTACACTGACTTCATCTGCATCCTAGTATGTTACTCAGCACGTCGCGACATAAGGGGCCTGCAGATATAATTAGGGTCTGCAAACAAGAAAAATACTGTTGCATCCCTACTTATGTAACTGCAATACAGCTTTCTGCTTGAAGCTGTCACACTTCTCAAATACATTTTCTTTAGACATTGCCTTTTATATTGAAAAAATATATAATTTGATACAATCATTTGTTCGAATCAGTAATGAATACCTACTCTTCCCCCTCCTTTTCCACATCTAAACAGTTCGAGTAAAAGTCTTGTACTAGTATAAGATTTTTTGATTTCCTATGTGTTTCAGAAATTTCAAGAATAGCGTAGTTCTACATAAAGGTTTTTAAGTACTTAAAAAAAACATTTCTTTTTTTTATTCACTTTTTTAATTAACATTTTCAACATTTATTTTTGCAACAAGTACTGAGAATCTCAGAATGACTCAAGTACACCTCAAGCGGCAAAGATACAAGCAGGCTATGCAGTAAAGCAACTTGAACTACAGCTAGAAGCTGCCTCCATAGAAGCACAGAAAATGCAAAGAGAAGCCGAAATACAAGTTGAAAAAGCTAAAGTACAAACACAACTTAAAGCATTAAGATTACAATGTGAAGCTGAAGTGATAACACGGGAGGCACAAGTTTTGGAAATGGAAGAAGATTTGCAAATAGTAGACCAAATTGACGAAAAAGAAGAAGAGTGCAAAAATTATAGATGAGAATTCTCATCTATCACAAGTGAGCCAAACACACAATGATCCTGTGTCTGTTTTGTGTGATCCCATCAAAAATGTGTAAAAAATGCTGATTCATTCTTACTGATTCAAACTCAAATAAAAAAGGAATTTAGAGGAACAGAGGTAAAACGGGAGGGAAATGCACATCTTAACTTTCCACCAGTTCCTCAACGATAATTGTATGTAAATGCACAGCCATTTGCCTCAGTTAAAAACTATACAGCACCTGTTACAGACACATTAGCAAAGTACTTGGCCCGACTAGATTTAACGAATTGTGGACTGTATTCTTTTGATGATAAACTAGAGAACCACCGTGCATGGTACGCTTCATTTGTCAGTACAACAGGTGACATTCAGTTAAGTGCAGTAGAAGAACTGGATCTTAGGATACGATGGCTTGGAAAGGAGCCCCGTGAATGTGTCAAACGTATAAGGGCGGTTCACATCAACAATCCAACCACAGCATTGAACAAAGCATGGGAGCGTTTTGGAAGAGTGTTACGCTGCACCAGAAATAATAGAGAAGTCACTGTTTTAGCGTTTGGAAAACCTCCCAAGACTCAGTGCAAGAGATAATTTAAAGTTACATGAACTAGGAAAAAATTTTGACGGAGATACTTGGTGTTAAAGAGGATGGCTATCTGACTGGCTTATCTTTTTTGGACACATCACGTGGGATATCACCAATTGCAGCAAAGTTGCCATTCGGACTCCAGGAGAAATGGCTCTCTACTGGCTGTAGATACAAAGAGGAACATAAAGGACATTTTCCTCCTTTTCAGTATTTTTGTGAGTTTGTATTCTGAAGCGAAGAAAAGAAATTATCCCAGCTTCATGTCTCCAAGTGCCATGTTGTTTCCAAAACTAGACAAAACAACACAAAGGAGATATGTTAATGACAGAGCAATCACAGTACAGAATACGGATATCTCTTCAAAACAGTCTTTCAAAACAACAACAGCAAACGTGGATCCATCTAAAATGTGTCCCCTACACAACAAACCTCACTCTCTTTAGAGTTGCAAAGCATTCAGATATAAACAAATGGAGGAAAGAAAAGTATTTCTCAAGAAAACTGGAATATGTTTTAAATGTTGTGCTACAACTTCACAACTGGCTAAGGACTGCAAAGCAACTATTAAGTGTTCAGAATGTGAATCAATTTATTACGTTACAGCAATGCACCCAAACATACCAAGTCCACAACCAAATAACCAGGCCCCACCAATTCCTACAGCCGACGGCGGGGAGGCTCAAGTCACTAACGAAGATAACTCAAACGCAACAGTGTTAACTTCAAACTGCACTGACGTATGTGGTAATGGATAGCTTGGTCGTTCATGTACTAAAATATGTCTTGCAAAGATATATCCACGAGACGCAGTACACAAAGTCGTTAATGCTTATGTGATAATTGATGATCAGAGCAACCGCTCATTGGCCAGACCAGAGTGTTTCAATCAGTATGGAATACGAACAGGGCCTTATTGCTACCTACTGAGAACATGTTTGGGTTTAGCAGAAGCTTCAGGAAGACGGGCAGACGGATTTAGGATTGAGTCTATTGATGGAACAGTGACAGTCCCACTCCCATCACTAATTGAGTGTAACGACATTCCAAAAAATCGTGCAGAGATTCCAACCCCAAATGCTGTCATTCACCAGCCTCATTTGCAACACATTGCTAAAAATCTCCCAGAGTTTTATCCAAAGTCCGAGATATTGATACTTCTCGGAAAAGACATACTAAGACTACACAAAATTAGGCAACAAGTTAACGGACCACATAATGCCCTGTTTGCGCAACCGTTGGATTTAGGCTGGGTGATGGTAGGAGAGGTGTTTCTCCGGACTAGTCATAAGCAAATCGTGAACAACTTCAAAACAACAGTGTTGGAAAGTGGTCGTCCCTCACTCTGTGAACCATGCACAAGTTACATGCAAATAAACTACTCTTTACCAAAACTCAGTTCAATAACAAAAGTTACAGAGGAAACATTAGGAAAGAAAGTTTTTGATAAAACTGATAAAGATAATTCACTCGCTCCATCAATCGACGCTGGAATGTTTATGGAAAGGATGGATAGTGAAATGCACCAGCAGGGTGATAATACATGGGTAGCTCCGCTTCCATTCAAAGAACCGCGTCCATGCTTTCTCAATAAAGAGCAGGCTGTTAAAAGATTCATGTCACTTGAGAAGACACTAAAACGGAACCCAGAAAAGCAGGAACAGTACTTAGTGTTCATGGAAAAACTTTTACAAAACGGATGTTGCACCACCACGGATGTCGCACCACCTCTTAAAGACAATGAGGAGCACTGGTTTCTTCCCATGTTTGGAGTCTATCACCCTCGGAAGCCAGAACCGATTCGAGTGGTGTTTGATTCAAGCTCACAGTATCAAGGCATCTGCTTAAACGATGTGCTGCTCACTGGACCGCATTTAAACACCACGTTGATCGGAGTGTTACTGCGCTTTCGCAAGGAGAAAGTGGCAGTGTTAGCGGACATCCAGCAAATGATGTAACGTTTTGAAGTTACAGAGGCCCATCGAAACTTCCTCAGGTTTCTTTGGTATGAAGGGGAACGATGTCAACAGAAACGTAATTGACTATCGTATGAAAGTTCATCTTTTCGGCAAAACTCCTTCACCAGCTGTTGCCATCGGACTTGCCTATGGACTGAGGAGAGCAATCAGAGCAGGTGCTCCAAAGTACGGTGAGAGCACTGTTCAGTTTGTCGAAAGACATTTCTATGTGGATGATGGTCTCATGTCTGTTCCAAATGACCATCAAGCGGTGGAGCTACTCACAAGAACAGAGGCTTCACTTGCGGAGTCAAATATCCGTCTCCAGAAGTTCCTCTCTAACACTCAAGATGTTCTTAAGGCCCTATCCCAAGAAGACTGGGCAACTCCAGTGAAAGACCTGGATCTCAGCGGAGAAACACAATCTGTTCAGCGCAGTTTGGGTCTTCTGTGGGAGACTTCAACAGATATGTTTACCTTCTCAGGATCATCAGAGAAAAAGCCTTCCATGCGTCGAGGTGTTTTATCAACATTAAACAGTATATTTGACCCTTTAGGACTGTTGGCTCCTGTCATGACCTGCGGGAAAGCTCTTCTGAGAGAACTTACAGCTGACCTTTCCGATTGGGATGCTCCACTCCCAGAAAAAAAACATGACAAATGGGACAACTGGCACAAGTCACTTCCAGATCTTGAACAGTTGCACATACCACAGGCATACACAAACATGTCACTCAGCAATGCGGAACACACTTGAGTTTATTGTGTTCTCAGATGCATCAGTTAAGGCCATTGGAGCCGTCGCTTATCTGAAAACTGTTCACAACAATGGCAACATCAACATCGGATTCGTAATTGCTAAAGAAATATTAGCCCCCAAATCAGAGTCTACAATTCCACGTTTAGAACTGTGTGGTGCTGTCTTAGCTGTGGAACTTGCAGACCTCATTCAAGAAGAGTTGGATGTCAAGTTTGATCAAGTAGTGTTCTACAGCGACAGTAACGTTGTTCTTGGTTACATCCATAACACAAGTAAACAAATGTATGTCTTCGTACATAACAGGACTCAGCGCATTCGCCATTCAACCAATCCAGAGCAATGGCACTTTGTTGCGTTTGAGTAAAATCCAGCAGACCACAACACGAGATTTTTGTCTCTCTCACACTTAACTCAAAAAACATGGTTCTCCGGACCATCGTTTCTAAGAAAGACAACACGGGACAAAACAGAAACTTTTGGACTCATACAACCGGAAGAGGACATTGAAATCAGGCCAGAAGTCAAAACTTTCTACACAGACATCAAAGAAAACGGTCTAAATCCCAGTCGCTTTCAGCGTTTTTCAACTTTGAAGTAACTTGTCAGAGCTGTTGCTTGTCTGATTCACATAGTCAGGTCCTTCAAGAAATCAAACAAAAACTGTCAGTGTAAAGGATAGCACTGGTGCAAACAACCACGTTCACTCAACGAACTCAACCAAGCAACATTCATTATACTGCAAGCAGCACAAAGACCTGCTTTTGAAAAAGAACTCTTAGCGTTGTGGAGAGTTGGAGGTCAACTCAAACATTCAGCTCTGTATACAAACGAAAAAAGTCCATTAGTTTTGCCAAGGAACTGCCACATTGCTCTACTGTTAACATGGCAATACCATACTCAAGTGAAACATCAAGGACGGCACTTGATAGAAGGGGCCTTACGTGCAGCAGGGTACTGGAACGTGGGTTTGCAAAAGACTCATCAATACAGTCATTCACAACTGCATAATCTGCAAAAAGCTAAGAGGTAGAGTTGAAGAACAACACATGGCTGACTTACCTCCAGAACGTCTCCAAGCATGCCCTCCGTTCACTTATGTTGGACTAGATATTTTTGGTCCGTGGATGGTCACTGCAAAGAGAACTCGTGGTGGACACGCACAGAGCAAAAGGTGGGCAATTATGTTCAGCTGTTTTGACCTCAAGAGCAGTCCACATTGAACTAATAGTATCAATGGATGTATCAAGCTGCATAAACGCACTCAGGCGCTTTTTCACAATCAGAGGACCGGCCAAGATGATGAGGTCAGACTCTGTCACGAACTTTGTTGCTGCAAGCAAAGAACTCGGATTTGGACAAAAACCCACAGGACCCAAAGATTCAACGTTTTCTCACTGAAAACGGATGCATTTGGGAGTTCAATCCCTCTCATTCTTCGCACATGTCTGGCAGCTGGGAGAGAATGATTGGTGTCGCGAGAAGAATTTTAGACTCCATGTTCCTCCAGCTCAACATCAACCTCACGCATGAGGTACTCTCTACTTTGATGGCAGAAGTTGTCGCAATCAAGAATGCACGACCATTAGTACCTGTTTCAACTGATCCTGATGATCCCCAGGTCATTTCTCACACAGAAGTCTGGCGTTCTTCCAGCAATAGGAAATTCTTTAGAGAAGGACATGTACACCAAACATTGGAATTAAGTGCTGGTACTTGCAAGTCGATTCTGGACAAGGTGGAACAAAGAATACTTGCCATACTTGGAGAACAGACAAAAATGGACTACTCATCGCAGAGACTTGCAATTCTGAGACGTGATTCTGCTCAAAGACACACAAGTTGAACACAATCACTGGCCAACTGGAAGAATAACTTCAACATTCCCTGGAAAAGACGGTCATGTTCGACAAGTGGAAGTAAAGGTATTCGACCAGGGAACTCTAAAGATTTTTCGTACACCTATTACTGAAATTGTTTTGCTACTTCCAGTACAAGTTTAATTTTTAATGTGTAATAATATTGTGTAATGATGTAGTGACCTCACAGAGGTCAGGTGGGGAGTGTCTTTTTCTATATTCCTGTCTGGTTACATTGTTTAGTTTTATTTTGAAAAGTAAAGTGAGCTTCAGGGCAGCACATCCTGTGCACCACTTCCTGTTTTGATTGTCAAGTGCATAGAGAGGGAAGCATGGTCTGCAGTCAATCCAATCTCATCCACAGCTAAGGACAGATGTATCAATGCCGTAAGTTACAAAATATTATAATTTGGAAGTTCATCATTGCATATAATTGTTTATTTCATGTAAATGTACGGTTAAAAACATTTTAGTTAAAAATGTTGATATTTGATTTTGTACTGTCGATATACGTTAAAAATACCATTGGCAAACTTGAGCCGTATCTTATATACATTGTGTTGATTTATAATAACTTCTCTGTAATTCATGTACGTTGAATTTGGACTTTTCTGTGTTTTTGTAGATAGTTTTCACTTCAAAGCCAAGTGTCATGGTGAAGGAGTCAACATTAAAGATACCACAAAAGACAGCGTCGACTCATCGCTTTATTATGAATGGAATTTAGCATGGTGTTTAGTCTACGGTGGCAGCACCTTGATTTTTTAAGATCGCGGCGCGCAGCAGATCAGCAGCTTCTCACGCTCCTAAGGAACACCCGGATTTAAGTTGTTTTTACGCCGGCTACGAGCCCAAATTCATGCGCCTCATGCGTATGAGTTATGGCAGGGCTGAACTTTACATGGTTAAGGACAGTTTGGTCAGTAAAAATCTGGAAAATAACATCCGAGCAACGCTGGGCAGACTACAGCTCCTCCGGACTTCGGTGTGGAGGAGCAGAGCGCTGCAGACAAAGGGCTGGCGGAGGTGATGCAAGCGGCGCAGAAGAGGGAGAAGCGCGGCGGTGTGCTAGCCAGGCTAAAGGCTAATGCCAACTGACCCCCGATTCCGTCAATTTTCCTGTCCAACGTCCGCTCTTTGGACAACAAGCTGGACCTGCTGCTGCTGAGGATCAGTGTTTGTGAGGAGATGAGGAACTGCGCGGTGATTTGTCTCACAGAAACCTGGCTGAACGACACCATGCCGGACTCACCCTTCCAGCTTGCCGGCCGGCAGCTCTTCTGAGCGGACCGCAACCAGCTCTCCGGGTAAGCCCGCGGGGGCGGACTGTGCCTCTATATCAACAAAGGTTGGTGCACAAACTGCGTGTTGGAAAACAGCCACTGCTCCGAGGCGACAGAACAGCTGACTGTGAAGTGCAGACCTCACTATCTGCCTCGGGAGTTTACGGCTGTGTTCGTTACTGCTGTTTACGTAGCGCCGTATGCTAATGCTAACACCGCGCTGAAGGACATCAGCTCACTTCAAAACAGGCACCCGGAGGCGTTCTACGTGGTAGCGGGGGACTTTAACCACGTAGAACTGACGAACAGCCTTCCGAGGTTTAAACAGCATGTTAACATTCCAACACGTGGAAATAAAATGCTGGACCGTGTTTACACCAAACTAACAGACTCATACAGAGCCTTCCCCCACCCCCACCTCGGGCTCTGCGATCACATCTCCGTCGTCCTGGTGCCTGCATACCATCCCCCGCTGCAACGCTCCAGACACACACAGAGGACCATCACTGTGTGGCCCAGTGACGACGACGCTGTGCTACAGGACTGCTTCGGCTGCACAGACTGGCAGGTCTTTAGGGAGGCTGCTGAGTACGAGGGGGAGCAGGACCTGGAGGACTACACATCTGCTGTTCTCGGCTACATCAGTAAGTGTGTGGAGGATGTCACCACCACCAAGACTGTAACATGCTACCCGAACCAGAAACCCTGGCTGAATGCAGAGGTGCATTCTCTGCTGAAAGTCAGAGATGCTGCCTTCAGGTCTGGTGACGCAGTAGAACTGAGGAGGGCTAGAAGAGAGCTGACTGCAGGAGTCAAAAGGGCAAATCTGCATATGCTCAGAAAATCCAGGGACACTTTTCCTCCCAGGACCCACAGAGCATGTGGAAGGGCATCAAGTGCGTCACAGACTATAAAACTAAAGGTGCACAATGCCCCAAAGACGCCTCCCTGCCTTAGACTCTCAATCAATTCTACGCCCGTTTTGAGAACCCTGACACCCCTCCCAGCACCAGACTCACACCTTCATCAGTAGAAGAGCCCCTCAGCGTGACACCAGCAGAAGTAAGGAGGACGCTGAGGAGCATCAACTCCCAGAAAGCTGCTGGCTCGGACAACATCCCCGGACGGGTGCTGAGAGAGTGCACGGGCCAGCTCTTGGATGTCCTGGCGGACATTTTCAGCGCCTCACTCATCTGTCCCCACCTGCATGAAGACCGCCACTATCATCCCGGTCCCCAAGATCTCCGCAGTGACAGGTCTGAATGACTATCGGCTAGTAGCCATCACACCGATAGTCACAAAGTGCCTCAAGAGACTGGTTTAAACCCACATCAAAGCCACTATCAATGTCACTCTGGATCCACATCAGTATGCATTATAGGAAAAATCGATCCACAGAGGACGCCATTTCCTCTGTGGTCCACGCTGCTCTCACCGACCTGGAGCAGAAGGATTCATATGTTCGTATGCTATTTGTGGACTTCACATCTGCCTTCAAAACCATGATTCCTCAGACTCTGATTAATAAACTCTCCTCACTTGGACTGAGCTCTTCCCTCTGCAACTGTGTCCTGGACTTCCTGATCAACAGGCTGCAGTCTGTGAGGATTCACAACATCTCCTCCCCCACCATTACCCTCAGCACTGGCTCCCCTCAAGGCTGTGTGTTGAGCCCCCTCCTGTTCACACTGCTCACATATGACTGCTCGCCTATCCATCCAGGTTGTCACATTGTGAAGTTTGCGGAAGACACAGCAGTGGTTGGATGCATCACAAACAGTGATGAGTCCAGCTACAGGCAGGAGGTGGAACACCTGGAGGGCTGGTGCAGAGATAACAACCTCTGCATCAACATAAAGAAAACAAAGGAGATGATCATGGACTTCAGAAGGGGTCAACATGCGCAACCCCCCTGCACATCGGTGGATCCGCTGTGGAAGTGGTCAGCAGCTGCAGGTACTTGGGTGTGCACCTAAGTAACAAGCTCACCTGGAGCATCAACACTTCCATTCTGGTCAGGAAGGCTCACCAGCGGCTCTACTTCCTAAGGAGGCTCAGTCGAGCTGGACTGGGGAGCTCAGTCCTCACTTCCTTCTACAGGTGTGTGGTGGGGAGCGTCTTGTGCTCCAGCATCAACGTGTGGCTTGGAAGCTGCTCTGCTGCAGACAAGAAAGCTCTACAGTGGGTGGTGAAGATCGCACAGAGGATTGTTGGAGTCAGCCTCCCCAGCACCACAGACATTTACACCTCCAGATGCAGGAAAAGGGCCAACTGCATCAGGAAGGATCCCACTCACCCAGCACACTCACTTTTTGTCCCACTCCCCTCAGGCAGGAGGCTGCGGATCATCAAGTGCAGAACAACCCGTCTGAGAAACAGCGTGAGACTCTTGAACTCCACCTGAACAACCACTGCACTGACACTTTACATGGACATACACACTGAACACCTTCACATACTCGAGACACTTTATCCCCGTTTATTTTCTGAATATTTTGCATATTACATTATATTTTATTTATTTTACTTCTTTTAACTTTATTTTATCTATTTTAATATTAGCTCTTGGCTGGAACTGGACCATGAGGATACAATTTCGTTCCACCTCATGTACCATATGTTGAAATGACAATAAAGTCTCCTTGAATCCTTGAATGCTTGATGAGAACACTAGATTTGGTCATTTGTATTTCTACAACAATGGACAACTTTAATGATTTCCAATTTCCCCGGAGTTTAACAAAAGTAAACTAGATGTACACCATTTATGTGATCAGTTATCCTTATCTGCTTTAATTACTCAATATATCTTTCTTACGTTACAGATTAAGTTGCTGGCTTTTCTCATTGTATATCCAGACTTTCCCAATTTGGCCTCTGAATTTAGTTTGTTGATAATAATTACATTTTAATATCAAAATGGGTATAATGAGAGAGAGAAAAAAAAGATGGTTTGACAGACAAGGCATCACCAGCTTGCCAATATGAGGGTCTGCAGTCAGAGCAAGTACTCATGAAATGGTGCTTACTGTACAGAAACACCAATAACAAGGCCATTAAAGGCTTATCAGAGGTTCGCAGTGGCTTTTGTGTGACTTATTTTTAGTTATATGAACATGTATGTCTTCTCTCTCTCTTTTTGGTGATATTATCAGCATCCGCTTAAATGGTTTAATCGGCGCCTGGCTTCTTTCCTGCATAATGGGAGGCAAATGTGCTCTTTAAAGGCAGCTGATACAAAGCTAAAGAGGCAGCCTTCCCACTGGCGTTAGCATTAGGATGGCATTACCATGGTGACCCTGCATCGCCGCAGACTCCAGATAAGCCCTGGTCAGAAACAATAAGGTGAGGACATGACCCCCATTAAACTCTAGCAACACAAACATACAGGCAAGCACCTTTCCCATGTGGCTGTGCTTGTGCAACCTCTCCCCTCACTGCAGCCCTCGCCAACGCTCCTTTTGCACTTGGCAGCACCAGCAGAGCTAATCCCCTCCAAATCTGCCGAGATGACCCACAAAGAAGGGTTTAATCGATGGTAAATGTAAAAAGGTCAAAAAGCAAGGACTTCGATAACGGTAAAGACTGTCAACTAGACCTTGGGTCACATCAGAACTCAACAGAAAAAGAAAATCTCACACATTTAATTAATCCTGCCATTACTGGAAAGATTAAAAGAATGCATTCAAACATAGGACTTAAGTCTAATATATGTGCCAGTTATATAATAATGATACATTTGTTTTAAAAAAAAAAGAAAAATGTTTTACGTTTAAATGACTCAGCGCTATACATTTTAATTTATTTGCATTTTGAGGTTTTAAGAGAGGGCTTTCATCTGTAAGTTACAATTAAAAGATGATGAAACAAATATATAGCAAATTGGTTTATATAAAAAATCTCAGTGGCCTTTTATGGATTCAAATGTATTATTTATTACTTGCTTTAAGAAATATAATGGTTCTGGTGGATGTATTTGTAAAACCTGACTTTTTTTTTGGACAAGATACAAATAACAATTCAGATCATTTGAAAAGGCACATCTCGCTCTCAAGGTTAAACATGTAAAAGGCACAAAGTAACTGAATGGATTATGTTTAGATTTTTGTGTTAAATACGTAACATGTATTTAGATTTAAACATTAGAAGATAATGATGAGTCAAGCACATTTTAAACTCAAATCGTATTTTAAAGCTATTCGAAGACATATCAGCTACAATCTTTCTCTACAATATCTCTCAAGTTTTTACTAATTCCTTTTTAATTTAACCAGTCCAAAGGATCACAGTGCATGTTGAAGTTTCCACTATGTACTTACTAGTTAAAAAAGCCAGGAAAAAGTCAGGAGGGCTTTTATTTGTTGTTGTCATTGTTATTCAGTTAGGGGTTGATTGAACATAGGAACTTGGCACGCTTGCCAAAGCATCATCCAGCTTGGTAAACAAGAAACTTGGCTACCGTTTCTTTTCGAATAAATTATCTT
Organism: Orestias chungarensis; assembly: GCA_032876305.1. Lineage (NCBI taxonomy): Eukaryota > Metazoa > Chordata > Actinopteri > Cyprinodontiformes > Cyprinodontidae > Orestias > Orestias chungarensis. The sequence continues at coordinate 1,442,783 of JAVLVB010000125.1, read as the reverse complement.
TGAAAAAGACAGTTGTAAGTTTAAAAATGTTAGAGTCTGAATTTTAAACACAGAGGTGCTGGCTTGAGTTTTGAACATGGAAAATGTGTGAAAGTTCAGCAATATCAACTCCGATAGAGATGGATTTCTGCATGTTTGTTGGGTATAATTATTTGGACCTGTAACTAACAGAACATTATGACACAACAGCTTGGATGAGCTAAGGCAGAAACAAATATTTCAGTATTGGTTCCTACCTGTTATTAGAGAGATCAGTTTAACTACCATACTACCACCAAAACCCCAAGACCTCCATAACGAAGAATAAAGTTAGACACAGTTAAAACCGAATGTTTACATACACGTCATAATTTTCTATTTAAATTCTGCAGGTTCAAGATTTGGTAAACTGGCGTTTAATCTGTAGGCTTTTGGTCAATTTGTGTATCTTTCTATTAGCTCCCCTGAACTGTTTCCCTGGATTTAGCTGATTAATTACACCACTTGTTTCAAACTCGCTTTTCATCTAATTTTTTTAGATAATTTTTTGCAACTTTAACATAATTTCGTTTCCATCTATTGTTTAAAGTGCACATATATACTTTCTGGTAGGGTTGTGTTCTCAAGTTTGGACACACACATTTAATACAATGGTTATTATAGCAAAACCATAGACATTATGATGTTGTTGCTGATGTTATTTTGTTCTTGCACACAATATTTTTTGAACAGATGAATATGACAACTTCAGACATCTGGTAAATAAACAGAGAAATGATCCAACTTGTTTATAATTTTCCTTTTAATAAATTGCCATTTTTTATACATTTTTACATGATGTCATACAAAGAAGCATTGAGTTTAAGCTGCTGACCTAAAATACATGTGCAGTTGTGCCTCCAACTATATAAAAAGTTATGATTACAGCTATTTGGAGCTCGTCAAGCTAGGACATCAGCTCCAAAATAGTTTTATCATCTTATGTGTATGTTAAATTTTGAATTTAAAGAGAAGAAAACTATCTGGATTACATTGGCAGAGTTGATAGCTTCCATGTAGCAACAAGATCATCAGCTTAAACTTTCGCCTATATAGAGTTTGCAGATTCTCCATGTGCATTACGGGGTTCTCTCCAGGCCCTCTTGCTTCCTCTCACAGTTCGAAAACATGACCTTTAGGTTTAATGGTTTGTATAAATTGCCCTTATGTATGAGAGGAATTTAAAAGAAGTAAAAAGGCAACGCAAAATAATGTTGCCAATCCCTACGGCTGTAAAACTAAGGCTTAGTTAGATTAACCTCAGACAGTTAGAAAGAAAGTATTATTTTGCAATATGTGGACTTTCACATGTTGGCTGGATTACCTCTTCTTCTCAGTTTTACTCACTTTTCTTGGTTTTATTATTATGTTTTGTTTCACTTTTAGATGTTTTTAATGGATTTATCTAAATTGGTGTTCATGCTAACTGTTCATGGTGTTTACGTGTGAATGTTGTTCATCACCTTCCTTCTGTTCCACTGTCAGAGTAACCCCCGTCTTCCTACGTCCAGAACAATCCACATCACTAACCAAACAATGGCGCTAAAATTGGAGATTAAAGTGGATACCTGTCAGCCATCTTGCCAGACATTTCTTTAAAACTGGTGAGCGTTGCCACTTTAGTAGTGGAAGAATGACATCCAGCCACTGTACAGATGACACAAAAATAGAGATGTCAAGCCCGTGGCTCTTTTATTGCCCTTACTCTCTAAGATGAATTATTATTTTCTTCACAACACACATTTGATGTCTGGGGCACTGTGAAAGCAGGGACAGGTTTCACAAAAGTGGGACCTTTTCTGTTGTTTGGTCTAACATCCATTTCACTTTTTGGAGCATACTAGCAGATGCAGGGTGAGATATTCTTTGTTTCATATAAAATAATGCCCGACAGTGAGCTGACACATAAAAGAAGCTTTGAAGTTCTGAAAAAGTGGCCCCAAACCTGAGGCTATTGTATAACAGAGATACACTTGATTTATGAACATCAAGGAAATATTTTCTATGTTGCGCAATTACCAACTAAATTTCTAATGCTGGACCTTTTTTTAGCCTTGGGGGATTTTGCATACCTTGGTTGTTATGAAAGACTTCTACGCCCTCAGCATGATTTTGTGTCAAAATATTTATTGAAGTACAAATATAAAAAGGTTTTGCAACACGCTGTTGCATCCTGACTGGTCAAAGACACAATTTAAAACCCTCTCATTTAGTGCTGCATTCCTGTAGGTGACAGTTTTAGTAACAATTTCATCATAAAAGCCAAAAATCTCAGAACCATCATCCCTGAACACTGAAAGGCAAGCTTACGATGGTCAAACGAAACTGGAAGGGGCATATTTTAGAAAATCCTCACAACAAATGTGATGGAGGTGAACAAAATCATTGGAAAATGCAACAAACTCTGCAAACAGCATGTGTAACAAATCAAAGAGGAAATCTAACTTGCTAGTCAATCTTATTTATCAGTGTTTTGCAACTTTGTCAGCATCAGTTCATGACGACTCAATGGTCAATCATTCTTTAGTGAAGATTCAGGGAGTCACACATCTTGTCTCACCCGAGTGCTAGACACAGAGCTCACACCTCTCAAGCAAAATCGACAAGATTTACACATAAAACCACACTTTTTTTCAAGCAGCGAAAAACAATCTCAGAACTGACAATGAGAGAAAAAAACATGAAATTCACGGGAAGTTGTTGTTAAATGGAACAGGCTTACTGTTGGTAATAAGTTTCAGTTGTTTAAACTGAGTGTGTTTGTATAAGAACAACCCTGCTCCTTAAGGTTTATGACCTTATACATGGAAGTGTAATTTTAAAAAAATCGTTTTACTTAGTAATAATTCCGTTATTGTTATTTATGCAATTGTTTAAATGTTTGTTTCAGCCTACATAACTTTAGCTTATTATTTATTTTCTACTTTTTGCTGCATTAACTTACATTAGCTCAGTTTAAATAGAAATCTTTCACATTACATGTTATCTTTAATGTGCCCCTTAAAATCCCAGCCTTCTATATATTTTTACAAAGGTTCAATCATATTACAAAATGAGATGTCCACATCATATTATTTATGATTGCACTGATTTGAACATTAGAGCTAAAATGGATATCTGATACAAACACTGCCTTTATGCTGGACAACTGATATTTACCTATTTTATATATATATTTCCCCTCATGTAATCACATTGAGATCACCTATATTGCTTCTTTGTCTCATTTAAACACCCTACCCCTCCAAAAAAGGGAAAAAAATAAATATTGTTAATATTGTCCCAGTTTCACTTATTGGACAAAAACCAAATGTTCAAAACAATTTATAAAATTAGCCGTAACCGATATTGGTGCTGATATATTGTGCATCCCAAATATAATTGTAAAAGTAGCAATACAATCTTCTACTGACATACAATATACCCTCAGTAACACCCGGCATTTCCTGATTCAGTTACTGCCAGCCTGGGTGTTTGTTGATGACTAAATGATAAAATATTACCCAAATTGGAGACTTATCCTGAGACATGAGACTAAGAATGTGAATGGACTTGTTTAACGGCGGGCGGGTATAATAAGTGCAAGGTTGAATTTCTATTCTACCTAATAAATGTCATGAATATTCACCCCAGGGTCTTTGTCTCACATTATTCCACAGTTGTGAAATCAGGTATGCTAACTGAAAGCTTGGGATGGAAACGTCCTCAAGGCTTCTTAATGATACTTATCCTCAGTTGATGTGATGCAGTAATTCACAGTATGCACCACAATTAAGAGTTATTAGGTTAAAGGGCCACTGCATCTGGCACTCCAGACTCAGTTTCAGGCTCATTAGTTGCTCATTAGAGGAGTGCTGATGGTTCATCATCTAAGCATGTGGAAATATTAAATAAATACAGCAGCACCCCTTATTTTGTGTGTTGAAAGAAACACAGATTTATAACTGAGGAATGACACTATTTTTGATGTGTTCACCAAGTTCAGCAGTAAATATGTGGATATTGCTGTGTGGAGCAAACACAAATATAATTAAATACATTTTTGTTCCTCCCAGCGTATTTGCACAAATACTCATAATCCTCAAGCTTTACAATTTAGCATATGCAGACAGATATTAGCCAAGTGAGATTCACTCAGTTGGAGTTTGCAATTTAAGTCTTTAGATGTGACTGGATCCTGAGATGGAGTTTGAATTTCAGACTTGGATTCAAGTTTTACGTAAGCGATAAAATCAAACTCTTCAAACTTGAATTAGACTCATGCTTTAAAGACTGTAGACTTGGCCAGCAATTATGATCTGGGACAATTTTATTCTTATGTCATCAGAACTGAAAGATTACACTACACAATATACATACCAAAGACTAGGAGTTGCCTATTGACCTATCAAAGAACTGAAACTACAACTTAGACGTAAGACACAACTTAACTTTACCCCTCAAACACCGTGATTTGGAGGTACCTCTCAAAGTCCTGTGATTTGACATTATTTTGGCCTTACATCTTTAACATCTGTGGGATACAGCCATGTTGCAAAATTGCTGCTACTAAAGTCAGCCTTGGACTGTGATTTACATTTGTGCTGCTGATTTATTCTTTGAGATCTAACTGTATCCCTGCAGCAGGAATACAACCAAGCAATTGAGAAAAAATAAATCTGACATCTTTACTAGATTTTTATCCCAGCCTTGTTGACAAGATCACTTTTGGCATGAAAATACCTCAAAGTTCAGCCTCAAAGTTAAATCCCTAACCTTGGACGTCTGTTCCCCCTGGAGTACACTACGACATTTCATGTTCGACTGAAAGTGCATCTAAGTGAGTCAGCATAGTTCAGCTTCTGCGTTCGCAGCGCTCTCTATTACCATAATGATGACTCAGTCCTGTTCTTCACCACTTTCTGTGCATTTCCATTTCATCCTTTCTTTTCCACTCGGCCTGCTCTCCTTCCACTTTTCCCTCCTTTATCGCCTCGTCCTGCCATCTTCTGTTCTCAGACTGTTTTGTCATCGCAGGCAACCAATCTTTTCCGCATTTGTATTCATTTTCTTCAGAAACAGATCTTGGCACCATAAATAAATAAATATATACAATACAAGCATTTTTTTTTTTCCTTTGTAATATTGTCCAGAGAGAGAGGGCAACGTCATCTGTCCCTATTAGGTGGCAATGGCTTGTTAAACTGAGTTGATGCTGACCAAGTGTGAAACCAAGCTGTTCAATGTTCAGCCAGCTCTTTGTTTCCTCTCCCCTCCCAGCCATCACAGTTTATGTGCAGAAGCCTAAAATAGAATCAGCTGCCTCATCTTTTCAAACCTTTGGGTGATGTATAACAATAAAGAACAACAAATCTATCTTGCTTCTAGGTAAGACAGTATCAACCTGCTTTTCCTGTGAAAAAGATAGTAGCTTGTATTGGATATTAGATCTTATACAGGTACTTATAAGAACCTTATAAACCTGTATTCAACATACAGGTTATAACCTTCATGCATTCTGCCTGAAAAATGCATGAAGAATGCATGCTGCTTTACAGTCAGCTTCCTGACTGTAAAGATTGTAATATAATAAAATAACAATTAGAACGATTGTAGCCGTTAGATCATTTTTGGGTTTCCTTTATTATCCATCCATTATTTGTATTTTACAATGGAACTATAAGTGTTTTCCCCAACAAAAGGACCATATAATTTATACAGCTATGTCTAAAAATGGGAGATAGTAGTATATTAACGAAGACGTATGACACTCTAAGGCTGCTAGAATTGAATTATAATGGGTAAAAGAAATGTACATAAATGTAAACAGCCACTATGAACCATTGGGGATCTATCTGGAACCATAATCAGGTAATTACAGATGGCATGTAATGAGTCTAGATTGTTCAGCATGTAGTTTTGCTGCTTAATTGCAACTTGATCCATGTGTGAAATTTAAATTTTTCTAATTATTTAGTAGCTTTTAAAACCTTTTACTAAACTAAAGTTCAAAACACAAAAAAACAATGTAAAAGAAGTAACAATTTTGCAAAAACAATCTGTTTTTTATTTACATTTGCTTATAAAATAACATGTCAAAATATAATATTAAAAACACTGTTTAAAATTGCTTTGGGTTATTTACATTTACATTTATGCATTTAGCAGACGCTTTTATCCAATGCGACATACAAAAAGAGGGTTTAATATTTCTAAGCATCTCCCAGAGGTAATATCTTGTTGGGGCTGAACTTAATGCAGCTTGAAGTAGATACAGAGTTTATATAGATTTGATACTGTAGCATATGTAAAGTAATTGCTGACCAATGAATGGTTACCACATTTGCTTTGTACATGGAAAATCTGTAGCCCAAGCATTAATACTTCAAGACAATTTGGATTGGATTGGAAAACACAACTCGTATAGCAGAAAACTAAAACCTATTTTACATTCTTTGCTAAATCCTAAGTGTGCTTAAAAGCCCTGCAAAAGGTTTTATTTTTTACCTATTATGCAAAATTCTTGGTTTGGTTGATGTGGTATGGGAGTTGACCCTATAATCTGATTATACTGTAACAACGGCAGATATTTTGTCAAAATCAGTTGCAAGAACGTCTTTGTGTCCTTTAAACCCTGGGATGACAAACAAATGTATTTGTTCTTGTTGAGTACATGTTGACATTAAGCAACTCTGGTTAGGTTTTGGCTTCGTTGCGGTAACCACTTTTTTCCGCAATGAGCTTAATTTCTTACACTTCCAAAGAATTACCATTAAATCAAAAGGACTCAACCTGCAGTCCTGAATTCTTCTAACAAGCAACCATGTGTCATGTTCAAACGCAACCCGGTTGATTTTAGCTATATTGCCTCATATCCCCTTCTGCTGTGAGCCTCTGAGTTTCATTTGCTTGCAGGTGTGACCAACCCATTCTCTTATGATCAAATCTTGTGAGTGTTAGCCTTCATCTGGGCCTCATGCTTTTCAGGGAGGTTCAAGAGATCTGTGTAGATATATATCAGCTGTGTCTCAAAAGAGGTACACTGGGTTATCTTCTCTATGAAATGTTGATGTTTGAGCCCTTGTCCCCTTCAGTCTTTACATCAGATGGGAGCTAAGATAACTTTTTATTTGGGAATACATTTGACACAATGGGTGCTGTGGCTTATATAATGCAGGGATATCTTTTTATCTATTTCTTATTACATCTATGATTTTGCTAGTTTAGGTGAGTTAAGATTTGATGAGTTTTGTGTTTACTTTCTTTAAAATCAGTAGTACACTTAAGTTTCTTTAATATTTTATAGAATTGGAGAAACAGCATGACTATGTTCAAATATTGTGGATATGCACATAATTTTTTGTGGAGTTCACCAACTTTTTGTGAGTACACCACCTTGACAGCCATTTTAAGCCATTATTGATCTTAAGCCACTTTGTAGCTAATAAGGCTTTATGCTTGATATCATTGTCCAAACAGAAAGAAGGGTCGAAAGAAGGACGGATGGACTGATGGACAGATAGATATAGTACATACCAACATTGTATGTTTTTTATAGCGTGCAGAAATATCTGATTAGAACGGAAGTTGTTTTAAGGTTATGAAGGTTGAAGAGTTCACATTTCTCAACATGAATTGCTCAGCATCCTTTAGCTTTGTTCCTGAACCTGCTCGTAACTGTGGATGTGAATTTGTGACCTTTTCTAGCTGTTTTCATGTCATATGAGGAGTTGGACAATAATGGCTTCGCCGGGGTGTGCATGACAGCGCCACTATGGTGACTGCTTCTTCACTAATGCAGATCCTGGCATATTGTGTTTGTCATTCCCTATGTCACAGGAACAGCTGTTTGTACAATCCTCTAGGCATTGTCTTTCAGTCAACCGCAGCTGGTTATCAGTGCAAAAGGAATAGAGACGGCACGAACTTTCAGGCTTCATCACACTCCATCTGAAGCTCTTAGTGCACTATCTGAGGTTGTAGAGTTACTGCTGAATACCATGTTGAAGTTCTGTCTTTCATTTAAGGATTAGGACAAACATTACATTTTTGTTAGAGAGCACTTTTACTATTGTTCTACAATTTTTGGTGCCTTCCAAACTTTGTCACAAAACTTGCACAGATATAGTGTATAGACTACTGGGATCCAAATATTAATGCTGAAGTTTCACAGCTTTTATACACAGAAATAGTGATGCAGAAAAACCACAGTTTTAATAAGAGGTGGCCCTAAAAGATTGTTTAAACGAACTGTAAATAGATCTTTGGTAGTTAAAATAGCATTACCTCATCTCTCATAAACTACTTATTTTTTTCTCTCTGAGGAACATAAGATGCTGTGCTGTTGTGCTTTAAGTAATCTCATTACTAGATATCAGTTTCAAAACAAAGATGACTCGACCGTAAAACCGTTTCTTAAGCTCTTTTCACTTTATCTGGAAGCAAGTCATCCTTATGACATTTATTTTCAAAGTAATTAAATGAGCCATGCTCGCTTCCTCCCTGCATGCTTCTGCTTGTTTAAACTTTCAACATCTTAGACAGCAGCATATGTCAAGCTGCCAGAATATCAAATATAACCTTTGAAGGGAATATACAAATTATACTTGCTGTCAGAGATTACAGACGACCCTAGTGTGCCATCATGAGTTATTAGTTTGAAGTCTGACTGTGTCATGGGTTTTAATTTGTGATAAATGAAAGCTTAAACAAATCCAAGAGGCAAAGAAAATCAGGCTTTTTACACCACTAGCTGTATTGAAAATTCAGCATTTTCTTACTTATTTTAGTGAGAGCACAATGTATTAGAGGTGCTAAATATGAATATTTAGCACCTCTAATATGAAAACATATCTCTATAGGAACAAGTTTAAAACGTTTTTATAACTATGAAGTCTAGTCTTTTAATACCTTATGTTCACATTTCTGGTAGATGGTAGACTTGATCCATTGAACATACTCCCATTACTATTATTCAAATTATCGCTTTGGATAAATTGTTTTAGCAAAATAAATAAATAAACAATTGTAGCCCTGGTGAACCTTTTTTAAAAGAAAGCCATGCTCTTCATTTTCTCCAAACAAATTGATAATAGCCTAGCTAAAAAAAAGAAACAATGTTTTTTTTTGTCTGCTGTTTCATATTTGTAAGACATTACATCTAAACGCATGTATCTTCTCAAGAAAAATCAACAATCGGTTTATTTACATTGCACCAATTTACAACAGATGTCTCAAGGCACGTTACAATAAAATCAATTAAAATCATAGATACATCGTTACAAGTCAGTTTGAAAAAGTTTCTAATTTAAGGCACCCCAGCAGATTGCATTGAGTCATTGACTTGCAGCATTCACTCCAATCAGCAGACCGAAACAATGGCTTGTGTTGTTGTATTTACAGCAATCCCATACTGAGCCTGAATGTAGCGACAGTGGAGATGAAAAACCCCTTTAACAGGGACAAAGCTCCAGCAGAACCTGGCTGGAGACAGAAAACTAAAATAGATACAGAAGATACTGAAAAAAGGAGAGTTTATAGCAGCAGATGTAGAGCATCGCTGGCAGGATTTCAGCCCATGTTCTCCTCCAAAAAGCTATCTCAGCTAAGAGAAGGCATGACCAGGTGTGGTTACTATGGAGAGAAGAACATTAAGAGAAAACGAAAGATTAACAAGTTTGAAATAACGGTAACCAACGCCAATTGGACAAAGCAAGAAAGTAGCAAAGTGAGAAGTGGTCAGCTTGTACTCCAACAGTCTAAGTCCATAGCAGCATATAACTATAGAAATAACTTAAATAATCTAACCCTGTAGAGTGAGTCATGAAGAAGGTAGAGCAAAGGAGAACCATCTGTCTAGATTGAGTTCTTCCCCCACCCGGATTAGACTTTATTTTCTACCTCTTTGTAACTATAAACTTTATCAAACAGGAAGGATTTAAGCCTAGCTTTGAAACTTGACAGGGTGTCTACCTAATGGACCTAAGCTGGTTCCACAGGAGAAGAGCCTGATAACTAAAAGATTTGCCTCCCATTCTGCTTTTAGAGATTCTAGGAACACATTTCCTGCTAATAAATAGTTACAATTGTACAACCTTGAAGTAACAAATACATAGATTAGTTTTTCAGCAAAGTCCTAGAGAGAATATTTCTAATTTTGGCTAAATTCCTAAGGTGAAAGAAGGAAATCTTAGACATGTTTTGTTTGGGACTTTAAAGGATTATCCTGATCAAAAACAACACTTAGGTTTTTTTACATTGTTACCAGAGGCCAATTTGATACTATCCAGTTTGAGGGTTTGACTAAGCAGTTTGTTTTTTAGAGGTTCTTGTCCAAAGATAACAACTTCTGTCTGTTCAGATTTTAAGAGCAGAAAGTTCAAAGTCATCCACATTTTTATGTTTTCAAGACATGCCTATAATCTACCCAAACTGACTGGATTCATCAGAATTTATGGATAAAAACAGTTGTGTATTATTAGCATAAAGCGGAAATTAATACCATGCTGTCTGATCATTTTACCAATAGGGAGCATGTATATAGTAAATAGAATTGGGCCAAGAACAGAACTCTGTGGTACTCCACAAGTAACCTTACAATGTAAAGAAGATTTGCCATTTAGATGAACAAACTGGAATATATCAGACAAATATTATGTAAACCAGCCTAGTGCTGTTCCCTTGATCCCTACAGTTCGTCTGAGCTTTTCTATGACAATATTGTTATCGTCTGTGTCAAAAACAACACTGAGATATACAGTAACAGAACGGGAATAGAAACGAGTCCATTGTTTGAGGCCATGAGAATATCATTTGTGACTTTAAGGAGAGCTGTCTCAGTGCTATGATTAGCTCTGAAACCTTACTAAAATTCTACAAATAGGTCATTATTCCTCAAATGCTCTCTCAGTTGATCAGCAACAATTTTTCAAGGAGTTAAGATAAAAAAAGAAAGATTAGATATGAGTCTGTAATTTATTAAGTCTTCTTGATCAAGAGAAGGTTTCTTAAGTAGGGGTTTTATTACAGCTACCTTAGGAGTTTCTGGTACATTGCCATTCACTAATGAAAGATTAATCATATCCAAAATGGGGGTAATAATAATACAAAATACCTCTTTAAACCATGTGGTTGGGATTGGATCCAGCATACAAATTGAAGGCTTAGATGAAGACAATATTTTTGAAAACTCAGAACGCTTAACAAGAATAAAACACTTCAAACAGAAATCAGGCTCCTGAGCCACATTCAGTGCCTCCTCGCTTACTGAGGTGGTAGTTATGTTTGGAGGATGGCATCAATTTTAGTTGTAATACATTTTATTCTATCAATAAAAAAAACCATAAAGTCAATATAGATGAGAGCTGGGGGAATGGATGGCACAATAGTGTTTTCTCTTAAGTTTGGCAACTGTATTAAAAATAAAGATAGGATTGTTCTTAATCTCCTCTATTAATGATGTAAAATATACAGATCTAGCTTGGTAAAGGGCTCTTTTATACAGAAGCGCACTGATTTTTCAAGGATAAATAGGACTCCTCTAAGAGTGAAGCCCGTCATTTCTTCTCCAATTTCCTGGTGTTCTCCTTCAAGCTACCAAGTTCTGAATTAAACCAGGGAGCCAACCTCCTATAAGTAATCACTCTCTTTTTATGAGGGGCTAAGTTGTCTAACAAAATATGCAATGAGGACGTAATACTATAAACAAAAGCATCAATCTGTGTAGGGCATGAAATTAATTGCTCCCCTCCACTGTGTTTCTCTGAGCTACTGAAGAAATTAAAGGTGGAATGGATTCTTTAAAAGTTGAAACAGCATTGTCTGATATTGTCTGATTACTATAAGGAAATTTTCTTTCAAATTTTGAATACTCAGTAAAAATGAACTCAAAGGTTATCAAAGAATGATCAGAAAGGAGAGGGTTATGATGCATTACTGTAACTTTTTCCCACTCAATGTCATAACTCAGCACAAGGTCTAAAGGGTGACGTTGAGAGTGGGTAGGTATCTGGATTTTTTGAGTGAAGCCAATTGAGTCTAAAATTACAGTAAAGGCTACATTAAGGCTCTTATTTTCAGTGTCAACTTGAATGTTAAAATCTCCCACTATAATGACTTCATCAGCGTTTAACACTAAGTCAGATAAAAATTCTGAAATCTGATCTCGAAATTCAGAGTAAGGACCTGGAGGATGATACAAAACAACAAAACAGGATGGGTTTAATTATTTCAGAAGTAGGATAAGGAAGGCTAAGGATAAATGGTCAAAGGAACTGTAACTATTAGTAGGACTGGGATTAATCAATAATCTGAATGAAAAATGCTCCCTACAACTCCACCTATCCCAGTACTTGGAAGAATGTGAAAATTTGAGTAATTAGTGGGAGTGGATTTGTTCATACTAACTAGTGATGGGTAGATGAGGCGTCATGAACCATTTTGACACATATCAAAACTGTATTGACACTGTGTCGATACTGTGTCACTGAATATTGACACCTGCTGGACATTAAAAATCCCTACAGGCAACGTAGATAGACTGACTTGATGAACCAGTGTGAACAATAACATTTAAGTCATTGTATGTTATTGTTTATTATATATTGTATTATTTTATATCTTAAGTTAAATTGAAAATATGTGATATTCTTTGACAGTCAGTAAATAATGTGAACATGAACCATAAAGTGAAAATTTAAGTGAATGTGTTTGAAATATGGATGCTTGTGGTCTGGGGGTTTTCTTCACAAATTTTTATTGAAAAAAAATAAGCTTTTCCAACGTTTTGAAATTTAGTCTGTTATAGTTTTTCCACTAAGAGTCAATTCCAGCTGAATTTGCATTCAGATAGATCAAGTAGAAACTGAAAATAACCGGATTAAAGAACGAAATGAAAACAATTCCCTTATTTTCCGATGCAAGATCAAATTGGTCCCACATTGCGGAAATCTTTCGTTTGCCTTGAGGCTGCTCCATAGTGGATGCACCAAAAAAGATCGAGAATTCTTTTCACAAATGCATCCCGTTGACAGATTTGCTTCCTTATAAACAGAGTCTGGCCCCTCAATGTCATTTCGAAACAGTTGCTGTATTGGTCACATGATTTGCTGAAATCAATCACAACACGGGTCTTGATCTATGAGCTTGATACATGCGCCGACGCATTGGTGTTGCCGGACCCATCACTAACACCAACAGTTATTCTCTTGCTGCAGCCAGGTTTGTGTGAGACCAAGCAAATAAATTTCATTATCAAGAATTAAGTCATTAACTAATAAAAACTTTGAGGAGAGAGATCTGATGTTCAATAAGCCAATTTTAATATTTGTAAATTTTTCGTTTAAACTGAGTTGTTTTTATCTTTATCAGATTCTTGGGATTCGCTCTTTTTAGACTGATCTTTAATTTGTTTGGTTTTGGCTCTGGACAAGACACCGTCTCAATGGGATAATACGTAGGTAAAAGTGCAGAAGCTGCAGAGAGGAGTTCTTAACTGCGATTCTGCTTCCTGGTCTGGACCCAGGTTTGTCAGTAATTTGGGGAGTTAATAAATTCTGCCATATTTCTAGAAAGAAGAGCTGCTCGGTCCAAAGTGGGATGGATGCCATCTCTCCAGATCAGACCAGGTTTTCCCCAAGAGGTTTGCCAATTATCAATGTAACCCACACCGTTTTCTGGACACCACCTAGATAACCAGTGGTTCAATGACAACATGCAACTAAACATATCGTCAATGGTCAAATTAGGCAGGAGACCAGAGAAAACAAAAGAGTCCGACGTTGTTTTTGCAAATTCACACACCAAAGCGAATGTTTTATCTATCTTTCATGGTGTCACCTTTCTAATACTTTAGACTTCTAATAAATGTAAGTAAAAGCCTTATTTCCCCTCAATACTGATCCAAGTCGTTTAAAAATATAAATCTATAACACCTATCCACTACTTGTCTTCCATATGCAGCAATTTTAATTTTTGGATTTTCATTCCAAGTCATGCTTTTTGTGCACGACAGATACTCTTCCACACACTCATGTCCTGCTACTCTGATGACATTTTCATGTGGTACAGTATATGTAGCTCATTATTTATTTGAGCTACCTACATATTTCAGGGAAGTTGTGGTTGCAGACAGACATTAGAGAAAAAAAACTTCAGTCTCTGGTTCGTCAGTATTCCTGCCACACAAAAAAGCCTTCCAAGCAATTGAGGAAACTCCCAATTCAGAACTGTTTACGTATTCAAAAATACCAATAGAGAAAGAAAAATCGCTTTTAATGCCAACGAAGAACTCTACAGGCAATTTGTGTGTATAATATAAAAAACCTGAAGCTAAATGTGTTAGATATTCTTTTGGACTCTAACCACAAATCAAGGGTAGGATTTGTATTTAGTTTGTCACTGTATTACAAAACCTTTGTACTATAATACTCATGTGTGGCCGGATATGCAAATAATTATTTTTTTCTTCTTTTGACTTTCAGAAAATTATCAAGCAGAGCTTAGTCGTCACCCATTCTCATTTACAGACACCGCCACAGTAATGGCCCCATTTGGCTTTTTTCTCCCTCTGCTAAATGTGCTCAAATCTGTAAATTGATTTGGAATCTTTTGGTTTGTCGCTTCCTTTTATCAGGCTCGAAGGTTTGTACAGCTAAGAGATGCTGGCACATTATCTAAGCAACTACCCACCCTTTCATTCCCCACCACCACCACCCCTCCTCTGGTAATCTACTTATCAGACACTGATAGTGTGAGCTGGAATTGGCTCCGCTAATGGAAGCTACTCAAATAATGGTCTTTTCTGAACAATCAACAAAACACTCAACAGTAGCTCGCTCCAATGGGAATGTGTGCGGTGCATGGATTAGGGGATTAGGTAATTTATAGGTAAAGAAAAGGTTTGTAATTGTCTAAAAACTTTTTCATACTGAGGTTTAGTTTCACATTTTAATTTTATCTGTTTTTCTGTGAACTTGTCGAAGTTCATGTGATGATCACAAAAGTAGCTTTGGGTTTAAGAATTGTATCAGATTGTGTAGGATGAAAACTAACTAACTTTAGGCTACTGTATACATATTCACTTACTCAGCTTCTTAAGTCGGCTCACCACAAAAATATAATGTATTGTTAAGCGTTCAACTACAATAGAACAGATTTAAAATATTTATTTTTTAGGATTTACAAGAGAGAAATGTGGTTGTTTTTGAGATATTATTGGACTAGACACAGCTTCACTGATGTGTAGATGCTGTAATCAATTTTCCAATTCATTTGATTTAAATAATTTATCAGTGGCATTCAAAGAAAGAAAAAAATCTTCAAATTTTCAGAATGCATAGGATATCTTATCCTAACCTAAATCGTTTGCATCGAGGGTATTAAAATTATACATTTTATTTGTTCTATTCAATGTGTTTTTCTTGGGCATCATTACACAAAAAGTTACATACTTGAATACAACAAATGTGTTTGTAATAACTACAGGCTATCATTTGGTGTATTTTACTGTTCTTGCAATTTACAACTGCTTCTTTATCTCATTGATAAGAGTCATGATCTTTCATCTCTGGTCAGCTGCCCTAGTATTACTTTTATAAATGTTTTCTACTCAGTCATGCTTGGCCAAGTCGTTGACCAGGTGTCCTGGCTGTAGCACCTTTGTTTTACCTCATTGATCAAAAGATGCGATAAGAGGTTCTCTTTCTTGCTACTGTTGGGTTGGAATTAAAGCGTTGGAAGCCTTTATTGCAAACTGAGATGCTAGATTAGAATTTTTTCAAAAGGTAACGCATTCTCTATAAACACTATTTACAAAGCAAAACATAATTGAAAGAGATTAAACAAAAAGGTGAAAAAATGGTAATGACCGTTGAAGATGTAAAAAAGTTATCTTTACAAGCGTGAGCGTTTATCCCTGAAGCTATGGAATTCCATATGAACCACTGTGAAATTGATAGGTTTATATTTTTAAAATAAGGTTCTGTCAAATAGTTATAGTAATAGTAATCTTACCTGCAGTAATTCAGCCTCCCATCGTCTTAAATTTTTTGAAGTTCAGACCAGTGCATCTCAAGAATAAAACTAAAGGTTAATCCAATTTAAGTTTTCAATAAAAAGAAAGTTTATTTATGAATGTTCATAGAAGTCATTTAGGCTAAGCTATTTTAATACAAAGAAAGTCTGGGAGTACCTTTTGGTTTTGGAAACCTGTTCACACCTTTCAGATCCTTCACTGAATATGAAGGGAAGTTACCAACTTGCCAAGAGACAAGCAACAAAGGCGGGTCAAGAGTCTGTCTGACCCAGAGTCTTAACAGAGGAAGTTTAGGTCCAAAGTAAAATTGGAAATACTCTTAATACTATGAGGTGCATGACCTATGCCAGCCCTGCAGCTTTCTAGCCTTTAACTCATCAAGGGTTTGAGCTGGAGGTAATTACTCCTGCTGATCCCGGTTCTTTGCTGGCATTCAGCTGCAGGATGGGAACTGGAGTAAGATTTTCTCTGCCAACCGAACACACCTGAAAGGCTCTGAAAGGAACATTACAAGATACCGTGGTCTCACGTGTGTGCTTTTATTGACTTTAATTATGAAAGTAGGGTTTGTTTGTGTAATTGTTACCTCAACATAGCCATAATAATTGACCTATGAAAATGTTATTAATAGGATTTTTTTCAGATTGTTGCTGATGTTTATCAGAATATACTAAAGATGGCAGCTGTGAATTTGCCTTAGATATCGTCCTAATGACATGGACTTCCTGTGAGGTTAGTTTGGTCTAACACATATTTTGAACAAAATCCCTCTTCTCCAAACTCGAAACCTTTTCTTTTAAAACTTTCTCTTTCATTGGTGTATTTATGACAACATACAAACAACATATTTTTATTGATACTTCTTCCCGACCACAGACATTGACCTGTAGGGGGTTTACTAGTAGATATGAAATTTTGTTAAGACTTGATTTACACGAACTCTTGTTAAAATATTTCTGTATTTATTACAAGAAGTCTGCCGGTTCTTCCTATGCCTATTGATGACGCTACTTCTGAGTTTCCTTATCAGCCTTTTAGCTCCAGATGTAGTGAATTAGATGTTCATGATATTAAGCAATTCAGATACTGCTTCACCCAAACATCTGCCTGTTCTTGTGTTTTCATGCCCCTAATTTTTCTTATAAAGAATTTTTCTTGTATTTTTTTTTTGTTTGTTTGTTTGTTTTTTTTGCTAATGTGTTGAAGCAACCGAATGTTACTCATTCATGGGAAGTGAACAGAGGTGATTAGAAAGGCTTGCATTTCTAAATTAAAAGACACATTTATGACCACAGTGTTATAGCCTGTGACATTGAACTTGATCTAGGGTCAATTTGGAATCTGCCTGTATGGTTAATTTAGTCAAGTGTCTCGAGACAACATGTGTTGCTAATTGAGACTATTAAAGTAAGCAGTGTTATCATGAAAATACATTTAAAAAAAGCAGCTTGTCAGAAAAACAAAAGCAAAAACTGATCAGTTGATCATGATCTGCCATGCTCACATCTTTGCTCACTTATTAATTGGTGCTGGTCACGCTTTTCTTGTGGATAGTTTGTCTGTACTTTTTATTAGCTTTGCACAATTGTGTGTCGTTAATTATGTTTACACAGTAAACAAGTGAGATTCAAACATCTTCTGATCCCCACTAAATATAACCCAAGTGCAGTAAAGTATGAAAACGTAATTTTAGAGTAAAAACATGAATCCAGATTTAATTGAACACTAGACAAATTTAATATAACCGATACTTCTTATTCCTTGAAGAATTCCAAGCTAACTGAACATGTGCACAATTAAAATAAACTGTAGGTGTTTGAACATATTTCTCTAATCTCCTATGTATGACAGTCATACTGAAGAGATTTCTCACAGCTATCTTTTATCCGACCTTTCATAAACCACCGTCTACATCCCTGAACTCTTAAATATAGCTATTGACTATTAGAATAACACCCACTTGTCATTTGTCTGAAAGGTGAAATGAGCAAAATCCCTCTGTGCTGCTCAGATGTAGCTTATCTTTTGAAACCCAACTGTCATAATCCCAATGACTGAAGTTGTCCTCACTCGAAGGGCTTAAGGATAAACTAAAAGGCGAACACATCACGGCGCTCATCCTCCACCTAAACTGTCATCAGGGTGCATCACAAAGGAGAACGAGCAGGAGGGCCATCTTTCTGTTATAAGAGTGCCACCTGCTGATCAGACACAGTTTGGCATCCATCTCAAGTCTATTTTTATAGCCACCATAAGTCAAATTGAAAAACATTACAAATTGTTTTTGGTGAGCAGCAGCTTCAGCTAGTTTTTTCGCCATTCATCATTGTAATGCCCCAGGCATCCTGGCTGTTTGCAAGAGCCTGTTTGTCATCCTGGAGGAGGGTAATTATGATATCAAAAGTAAAAATAATAATAATAATAATAAAAAGACATTTAAATGTCCGTGAACTGGCTTGGAAGAAAATATAGGAAACAAATGTTGGACAAGCAGGTTCTGTGTTAAAGGGCATAAAGATGAGATATTATTTTATCTTTTAAAAGTGATGCACAGAATACAGAAATTAGCACAAGGAAGGCATCATTTTTCATTTTCTCAACACACATACCCTTGTTTTACATATGTAATCAAAATCCGTTATAGTAAAATATATAACAAATTATATCAAGTTGATATTAATCCTTTTTTAAATAAAATATTTAAATTGTTTGAAACGTTATGTTTTAAGAGATTTTTTTTTTAAAACACACACCAAGTAGTTGTTCTATTTTTACACAGATTGTGCAACCACAGTTTTGTTATTATCTTAGTTCTTATACGAAGAAGCTGCTTTCTTTTGTTTGAGTGACAAGAAAAGGCCTTGTTGCTAGGCAATAAACAATGTGTAATAAACTAAATTAATGATTCATATTAGGCCTCTTAGACATTTTGTCCCAATTTTTGCATTAAAATCATTCGGTCATAGAACAGTACAGTCATAAAATCGGTCTGTTCAATATATATTAGGAACCACAATGAAATTAAAGAAAAATATATTTTTTTAAATACTCACAATAGGCTTTTGTTCAGTTTTTTTTTTTTAAGCATTCAAAACCACACAGTGCCAAAGAGCAGTCTTCAATTCAATTTGAAAGAAAAGCTTTGTTTGTTGCCTTCAACTATAATAAGTAAATAAGAAAAGCTGATGAGGCAAATCCATTCATTTATTAAACTGACATTCAGCCTGGATTGTCCCTTTAGGACAATGTTTGCTTTGGTTTATAATCAAATGGCTTGCCAGTATAAAAGAAAAGCTCATCAATAATGTGCTAGTATCTGCACCTAGCTTTGCTGCCATTTTCATATTGTTCCTCATGGTGTTTTTGTAAAAAGTGTCCACTTCTGTAAGTGCAAATATTATTGTTTTGTTTTTTGTTTTGTTTTTTAAAGCAACACTAAAGATGTTCCAGTTTTGGTCCATTTTGGTGGCCAGTGTGGACAAAAGCAGAAGTGTTTTTGTCAGGGTTTTGGGTTTCCTTTAGGGCTGTCCTCTCGAGGTCACTAGTTCCTGTTGGCTGGGGCGTTGGCTAACCTGTGCAGGTACATCACCATCATCAGGTGAGCAGTATTTAAGGAACGGTAAAGCCACTACTCGAGGCCTGAGTGTGGAGTTGCTATCGGTAACGTGTGCCTTCTCAGAGCCAAGTTTCTTGTTCCTAGTTTTCTCTAGTTATTCGTACATTCTCCAGTGTTTCAAGTTTCTCATGATGACCATTTAATGTTTCTTCTCGTCTTGTGTTTTTCCGCGTTTCCCTCCTGCACTAATCATCGTCTCATCTGCTGTTCTCAGGATCATCTACAGTGCCACAAACTAACCTTCTCCGTTGCAATAACCTTCATCAGCCTTGGTCACCGCTCCTCCTTGCTCAGCTCGATCTGCCCGCTCCAGCAACACCTTCTCCCGGCCGCACACCTCCTGGACAACCAAACCATCTGTCGTTCACCCGGATTGTCAAGACCCCCTTAGTCCTCCTGGCGTCTCCCACCTTCACCTAAGTAAGTCCGTCCACCACCTTAACCACTCTCATCTGCCTCCGCTCACCAGCTCCGTCTCCACTCCAGAAGCCGCCCGGTTTCCCGCGTTGTTCCAGCCGTTCCCCCTGTTGCCACCTTGCCGTTTCCCCGTTGCTGCCTTGCCGTTTCCCTGCCGCTGCCTTGCTGTTTCCAGCCGGACCCATTCTGGACATCCACGACATTATCCACTCAATAAACTTTAAATTACTTCAACTCCTGAGAGTTCTCCGTTTATGTTGTCAGAAGACTAAAAAATATGACATTTTGCCTGAATAAAACATTTCCCATGAGAACCAGCACGTAGCGTCGTAAAATCCTGATCTCTCAGTCGCCTGCAGTTTGTTGGAAGTACATTTCTGTTTCCAGTGGCTGTGTGAAGAATGAATAGCGATGAGGTAATTAATCTAATTTAGGTGAAACAATGTCATATGATGATGTTAAAAATAAGAAATGGGGGAATTGTCGTATGCCGTAAAGCATTCATCACATTTGTAGCTGTTTTGTGTGGCAGGGTTCCTGCCACCCTTCTCAAAGTTTCTTAGAGCCGGTTACAGTGATACAAACCCCCTCGGGCCATGACAGAGGTGTCAATGAGCTGTAAGTCGACGTATGTTATGAAGGTTTAAAAGTTACTTAGTGTCTTGCTTTAAGTTCAGAGCAAGACATTTCCTCACATTTTGCAGGTATAACAACATGACCACTGACTAATAATGTAAATAATGGTTATTTTTTATTTCATTTCAACGACTCTTTGTGGACAGAAAATGCACATTGATGTTTTTGAAGCAGGAAAATAGGCCAGTCTATCGCTTTAAGTGAATTCAACAAGGTAGAGAGTGTGATTGCTAGAATCCTGTGTCAAAGCATGTCTCAAAATCTTGCTCTTGCAGAGGCTTTGTGTTGTATAGTGGTCAGTGTCTATCAAAATGTGAAGTTAATTGGTCTGAGGGTAGAGTACTCGGAGTATAAGACAAAATGATGACAGATGATTTGGTGTAGCGATCTCTGAAGGGAAAAGGCCTTCAAGACAAGTGTCAATCAAAAGCACAATAACAAAAGAACAGCGGTGAACCAGGGACATGCGTCTCCAAGGCTTAGTGATGCAAGAGGAAGGAATACAAACTGTCAGAAGGTTTAATAAATAGTTTATACATACACTTTCCCTATGTTTTATCCTCATGGCAGCCCAATTAGATGTTAAACTGGGATCAGTAGCTTTTCTGGAATGAATGTCTGAACAGTAACACTCCAAAAGTAAGCAAGCATTTTGCTATTAAAACCCCTTAACATCAACAGCATTGTCACTAAAAACAATTCACTAACTAAAGAAGTATTATTTGTGTAAAAAAATACTGTCTAGGCCACTGTGCTATTGTTTGGGTATGACAGGTTGGCCGTTTCGGACGCAGTTATTAGTCTGCAGAATTTGTTTAGAATCAAAAATCAGAATCAGAAAGAGTTTTATTGTCAAGGATATTATTGGACATATAAGGATAATTTTTTTTTTTGGATGGTTGGTGCATAGCAAATGTCTAACTGATGTTTCCTTCCTCAACGAGCTCAATAACTTCTGTGCTCGTTTTGAATGAGGGAACGCCACAGCTGCGACCAGGGCAGCTATTACCCCAGACCACCTGCCACTGACTCTCCACTGATGTAGAAGCGGTTCTGAGCAGGGTTAAAGCCCACAAGGCTGCGCGTCCTGATGGCCTCCCAGGACATGTCCTCAGAGTGTGCTCTTTCGGGAGCTGGCAGGAGTGCTGACGGACATCTTCAACCTGTCCTTGGCCCGCACTGTGGTACAGACCAGCTTTAAGTAAACCTCCATCATCCCGATCCCAAAGAACTCCAACCCATCCAGAGTCAATGACTACTGCCTGGTAGCCATTACCCCCATCATCACCAAGTGCTTTGAGCGGTTGGTCCTAGCAAATCTAAGATCCTGACCCCACAGCCACTTGAAAATGTATTTAGTGAACCTAAATATGTTACGTTTGAGACAAAAAATAAACATGTAAGATTACCTGTACTTGAATTTTGGTTGATCAATTTTTTCTTATTTATTTATAAAGGGTTATTTTGCTACACTGACTTCAGTTTTGTTACTGTGTGACATCTCAAGCTTGTCAGAGATTTTACACAATAAAAAGTGTCCATTATGGCTCTTAAGTCTAGTGGCCATTCTACCAAAATGTCAAACTTTATAAACCTTTGGGTTTCTTACCAATACTTAAAAATT
The DNA here is from genome assembly GCA_032876305.1 of Orestias chungarensis. Lineage (NCBI taxonomy): Eukaryota > Metazoa > Chordata > Actinopteri > Cyprinodontiformes > Cyprinodontidae > Orestias > Orestias chungarensis. The sequence goes on along the minus strand of JAVLVB010000125.1, from coordinate 1,420,460 downwards.
AGACAAAATGAAATAAAAAAAACAGCTTGTGATTTACAAGGCTGTCTAATAGCCTGAAGATTTTTTCCTTATCAAAATATTTTGGCATCTAAAAGGGAAGGCAGCTTCCTGTATAAACTGATTTAGGTGTCAGTGGGTGTAAAAGTGTGAAAGCACGATGCCGTGTGGGCCGCAGATAGTGGCCTCCTCTCATGCGCTTAATGGCTGCCGACTGACATAAAGTTAGGCATTAATCTGAGAGATTTATAACACAAACCACTTGGGATGATGTGTTTGGAAGTTGTAAATTTTGGTTAATGCATGATGCCAAAAAATTTGTGGAGCTCATATTTTAGTTCATGAAATTAGCTGATAAACGTGATAGAACAGACCATAGCGTTAGCCTGTTCCATTAGATGGGAAGGGGGACTATTTACAACCAAGTTTTATAATCTAATTTGGGAGCTGGGGTTAGTATTAAAGGAATACTTTTACAGACACAACTAAAATTACACATTTCTTCATGTTCTATTTACTTACATAATACATATTATTATTATTGTTGTAACTTTTAGGGAAATAAATCTGTTGACCACATGTTTTATTTATGTTCTTTAATCAGTTTTTTTTAAGTAACCTGTCACCTGAACTCTGTGTGCCTTTCTCACCGACCAACTCTTAAGAGTCTGTTGTAAAAACAAACCTGGCTGGTAAACTGTGGAGTAATTAATGGTGAAACTGTGATTGTTCATTGTGTTGTACTGGAGATTTCAATGGTAATTACTTTGGCGTTCGCAAGGATTCAATGCACACACGGCAGCAGGAAAGATTTGAGAAATTACCAACTTAATCTGCTTATACTGCTGTTTATTTAATTATAAACTAAGCGTGTAATAATTAATGGAAGAGATAACCCCTTTAAGGAAAGTTCAAAATATAAATTTAGGATTTTTTTTTATTTATGTGATGGTATTTAGGTTTTGCTTTAATGTTTCTCAAAATATACTTTGAAGTTACCTAAAATTATATAGTAGGAAAACAACCTGTCTTCCACAGGGTGTCCTATATCAACTATTATTAATTTAGTCCTTGCTGTTTACACTTTTACACCCATTTTGACAACTGATCATTTAGAATATGCATTATCTCCTAAGACAAGGTCGTTTAAAAACAATAATGATTTGATAAATGGTCATATTTGAAGATGATCCCAACTGTGAAGAGAATGATAACCAAATAATTAAAAAACAACACTGGAAAAACTATGTTCAAAAGTATGGGTATAAGGTACTGCAGCTTTGGCTAAATGGCATTAGCTACAAATTTGCAAAGGTGTGAAATTAAGAAGCTAAGAAGCAGACCAAAATAAAAAAAAACAGTCCATGTAAAACAATTTTTTATCAAATAATTTATGCTTATATATATATATATATATATATATATATATATATATATATATATATATATATATATATATATATATATATATATATATATATATATATATATATATATATATATATATATATATATAT